>JAUELC010142859.1:0-11339 GCA_031471745.1 Cryptochiton stelleri
ATCAGAGACTCACAATATGATGGCCACACTCTATCGGCAGATCAGATACTCACGATATGATGGCCACACTCTATTGGCAGATCAGACTCGCGATTTGATGGCCACACTCTATCGCCAGATTAGAGACTCACGATATGATGGCGACACTCTATCAGCAAATCAGAGACTCGCGATATGATGCCAAACGAATTTTGAGGAAATATAGCCAATAAGAACTTGCACAAAAGCGGAAATGAAACAATACTTGTAAATTAAATTCTCGCATCAATTTCTCTTCCAATCCATGCAATGTTTGGCTTTTTTCAGGTTGAAAATTTGATCTTTGTTTTCCAATATTTTATTTATGTATCACGTTTACGAGAGACCAAATTTTGTCCCTTGATATATATCAGGACTTCGCCACTAGAGTCCGGAACTCTCAAAGCCATATCAGTGCAGAAGTTTTTAATAAAAAATTGCTCACATGCAGACAGATGGGTTGTTTTCGTATATTTCCCTTTCTATATAATGTGAAATTCACCTGTGCCAAACGAACAGCATGGAGCTGTTATCTCGAGTTTGGATTTCTTGACATAGAAGTGAATAACGTGAGAAGTTGGTAAAACACCCACCAATTAAATACGCTTGTCAAATCAACTTACTAATAGTTTTGTTGTGAACTTATAAATCTCGATTCGATTTAAACTGGGTCAACTTACACGATCGACTATACAATGAAACAAGACATTCTAATGAAGGTTTTAAATAAATAATCATGACTGTTTTATTAAATTATATCAAATAAGTTGTCTGTTTCAGACAAAATAAATTACAAAATAAATTATATTAGTAATCAAATTATGCGAACAAAGAAATTTAGTTACAAAATAAATACTGACATAATACAAATGTTTCTAATAAATTAAATAATAAATATATAAGTTAACAGTATAAATAATATGCCCAGGAATTGACTGAGACAGGCCAAGGACATCCAAAGGTACAAAGTAAGTCAAGTAACAAATAGTAAATAATAATAAATTACAAACCAGAGACAGTATAAAAATGAATGTCGTATTGAATGGTCTTAACAAGACCGAGTATATTACTTTTGCTAGGAGTAGTTGTTTTTCCAGATACATATGAAGGCTCCTAATTCTGTTTATTTACACTTATTTTCTGCATAGCTCAGTTACATGGTAAATAAAGGGCACAAATCTCATATTGTGGTTTATTTTCGTGTTAATATGTTAAAATGCATTGAAAGTACCTATAGCAGATCTCAATTATTGCAAATTCCGACTGACAGTGTGAGCATGATGATGATTGCATGTAGTTGGCATCAGTTGTATAGATGGAACTATTATACATTATTTGTACAGTGAATTGCAGAATTGTCCATTTCACAATGGAAGTTGTAGGTTTGACCATTGATTGGCGCTAGAAGTTCGATTTATTATTCATCTCCTTGGATCAGGTGTTGATTTCACGAAATGGATTTTGGTTTGACAAACTTCATGACAGTTTTTATGAAACAGATCCCAAAGAGTGATTCGCATCTAAGCAGCCATGGCAGTTCATCTCGGGCTAGTTGACTGGTGGCCGACGGGCAGGATTGCCACGTAAGTCTGAATGACGATTCAAATAGCTGCGATCTGGTTCGAGCATTACCCTAGGACCCGTCCCTCAGCCGAGGGGACAATTGGGCCCGCCCTGACAACATAGCGTGTAAACACCGTCGATTAGCACTGCACCCAGAATAACATGGATCTCTGTAAATACACAAAGAGAAAAAACAAATTAAGTCCAAGAACAAGAAAATTCAAAATGAAACAAAGAAACCTTATAAAAACCCAAGCTACTTTGATCTTATATTTCAATAAAAATGTTAAACAGCAAAAGTTATTCTAAATTTTAATTAACATAGTTAAGTCTAGTCTATAACAAAGATAGAAACGCATACTGTCACTAAATAAACATATATACTGTTATTACACTGATGGCATCCATTATTTATGCAAATATTAATATATATTGAAATAAGGACGTTGGTAATTCAGCCCAGATAGCATGTGACCTAGTGAATCAGATATACTAGTATATTATTGAACAGTTATAATATGCAAAAATGAACTTCTTATTTACCTGGGGGCGATCCGGGGCTTGCATATCTTATAAGAGATAAGGCTATATTTAAACACAAGCTCAACTTATAGCTTTGTGCTCTTAGCTAAGCTGTTATCTTGAGAAACTATTTGGCTATTTTTAAATCCTGCACACAAATATGTTCACCTGAGAGATATGAATAGCTGATGCATACCTGGGGTGTTTGGAGTAGAATTCCTCAGCCATATAGGAGGCCTCAGACTGGTATTGTTACAACAGGACTCGGGAACACATCACTGCACATCAAGTTGTTATAATAATCAGTTAAGCTTTTCTCAGATTTGCTGTATTTATCTGTGTCTGGTTCCTGAGAAGTAAAGAGAGGAAATAAATATACAATTTGACAATCACACTTTTCATTTTTCTTCATATGCAATATATTGTTTTTTACTGCATATAATTTTCATTTAACTTCTTTATGTATTTTCAAAGATAAATAACATTGGCAGAGGCCTGTGGACTTATTAAAATCGATGTAATATCTCATGTTCTAGATAAACTATCAGAGACAAGTTTCTGAAAGTTAAGGATATGACTGGTACGATGAAGCACACAAATCTAACGAAAGACAAAGGAATCCCTTGCCTTTAAGTCTATCGCGTAAACAAAAAGTACTATGTGATTATACCAGATTTAGTCAATAGGCCAATGTATGTCCAGAGAGGTATTGTCAAACAGAACGTTAAAAATCCCATTTTAATTCAGGTAAGATGTGAAAGTGAAACTTACCGATATCAAGACACAGCTTAAGTCCATTCTGGTTCGTCCAGCAGCCAAATCATTGTCGTTATCAGCTAGAATGGAACCCAACTTCTTTGAGCAATCCACCTGAAATGAACATGACATTGACATTAGAAACAAATCCACAACAACGAGTGTGCTAATTAATTTAAGTAAAGACAAAATTAAATAAAGCCTACAATAAATAAAATGTGTACTACATTAATTTATTGGAAAATAAATATAAATGTTATTAAACTTAATAGTTCATAATCCTGTTCAATATTTTTAATGCTTCTCGACAAGATGGTCAAGAAAACCAATGAAATGTACACAAGAATCCGTCTAACAAATAAAGAGATCAGATTACAAAACATTATAAATTAACAACCAATGAAATCTGTTCATGCGATTAACTAACGAGAAAAAGAAAACGACCCATATGTGAGTCCCAGAATGAGAAAACAAGTTCTGGCTATTATATCTAACGAGAAATGTATATATAACCGTGTTCCTGGATTTGAACGGCTAACAAACAAGTCAGTAACTGGAAAACAGCTGAGCTGTGACCTACTTAATGCAATCTCAGCCAACGAAATGCGAGCTAAAGGACCTGAGTGTGTGTCAACCGCCCCCAGTAAATTATAGGCGTACAGGTCGTGTTTGTTCTAGTATTGACTATAGCTTTTACTGGATAAGATTTTGTTTCAAATTTATTACAAAAATCATATTTGTATTATCTATAAATGTACATTTCATTGTGCTTATAAGTTTATATCATATAGTAGGCCTATGTCTTGTTATACCAGCAAAATCACAAGCTACAGAAATTGTGCAAACGCCACATGAGCAGCTTGTTTACGTAACAAAACAACTTACAAAAATTAACAGATTTGATATGTATGTTTATTGATGCTTACCTTCAACAGTCGGATGTCGTTTTCCCAACAGAAAGCCTCTATTAATGTATGTTGAATATGAACTGTGACATCTGCAGTGTTTGCTTCAGTCGGTAAAAGACAAACAAGTATATTGTCATCACCACTGTTAAAAAAAATAAAAACAAGTATATTATTAGTTTTATACAAAACAAATATTGCAATGAATTGTAATTAGGTAAAACTAATGGTCTAATTACATTGATACAACTTATTAATGTAACAAATGAAAACATTCGACATTAACATTATTGAAATATTTACAAATGCTTGATGAAATTATAAAATGCAAAAATACATTAGAAAAATACTAATATTAAATATGCCCCCAAATTTTTTTTAATTAATAAAGATGTCAAAACATACCTTTCCAATAATTTAGCACATTCGAATAATCCACATGTTACTCGACCCTCCCCTTTGGCTTGAGATAATGCTTCTCGTACTGCCGTTCCAATACTCATGTCTGTAGAACTGCAAAAGAAGAAAATGACCATTCTGTTAGATTCACAATATTTACACGTCGGGTGGAGTAGTAAGTGGTCAGGCGAGATGAAGTCAGAGGTTCTGCGGATGACTAAATCTAGCATGAGTCAGTTCCAAGAGAGTATCAATGACTGTATCAGTACAGGAGGTGATTCCCCATATTGGCTGAGTCACGCGCTCTGCACTGAGTAACGTTCTCAAGGCGAGAACGAGGTCAGCCCTGTAAACGAGGCACGAGTCAGGCCGTACCAGTCGGGGACCATAAGCTGTCAGGTTTGAATGAAGGGCACTTTTCATTTAATATTTAATATTTTTTACACAATAAACAATTATCTATATAAAAGCGTCTTCGTACACCAATGGTACGACATTTCCTTTTTACTATACAAGCACAATTTAATTATATTCCTCTTGCAGGCATACTTCTTATATTACTATAATTATGTTTCCTTATGCAAACATTTCTTTGAATTAAATTACATATTTTACATAACAGTGAAAATAAAAATGCAAAGCGCAAAAATATTGAATGTGCAAATTTCAAATGTGTAGTAAGTACTGAAATATGTACACTTTACTATCATTTCAAATAAATGTGTTAACACAATCAAGTGACATGCACGAGCATTTAAGGAAACTCGTGTGTCTATATCGACCGCGTGACTGAACCGCGTGGCAGGTACAGGCTGGAAGCTAGGACGTATACATATATAACGTATCTATAAGCCTCCATGTAGGTCGGTCACTTGGTACATTCTACAGTGGCGGCAAATATAGACAAAGACAAGGGATTTACTGCGTCAGGCGCCAATAGTCAAATATTAGAAAATATCCAGCACACATGATATACAAAGCGTTAGAAGTTTACATGTTTCTGTCAAATCATTCCTGTGGTAAAATCTCGAAGCTCTCCGCAGCTGATGCAAGCTCTCTTTGTTGTCATCCACTATGCACAGTGCGAGTGTACCAGTTTCCCGTACAAAACAGTGAAAACTAAGGCAAAACTTGAAATACTTACTCTTTTTGTTTTCCCATTTCTGTGTTGATCAAATCTGTAAGAGTCATAATCACTGGTAAATCCACGTTTCTCAAATGAAAGCAACTTAAATCTATCACACACAGTTATAGTGTCTGTTTAAGTCAGCTGTTAACAACGATATGCTTCAACGTGGGCTTTACTTGGTTTTTATAGCCCAGTCAGTCTGACACCGATAAATGGCGCCCTCTGGTTGGTTGATAACGGTTGGCCTTTCTTTGGCCTGATGAATATTCATTAGCACCTAAGTCTTTGTCCACGCCGTTGAACTCGTTTTCTGACACGTTTCTTGATCCAGCATCTAGGCTTAGATACCAACGTTCGCAATAGTAATATTATGTTACTAAGTATGTATGGCCGACCGTAAACAGAATCACACGACGAGCCAAACGTCTTGATATGTACAATTATACAAACACGTGCCACTGCTTTATTGCAACATATAGTGCCCGCACTGACCCTTCAACCTCCACTATTAGATTGATTGATTGATTGATTGATTGATTTTAACGCCGTACTCAATGATATTTCACTTATATGACGGCGGTGTACTTTAACAGTAAGTAGCCACACTGACACAAACCATAAAATGTGAAGTGTTATGCTCTGTTGGAAAATTAATGTTCCTCCAGTGCTAAGTAAAGACAGCATGATTATGGTCAGAAGATGCTGCCCTTAGCCCGATGGCCCCACTATTATAAAGCATTGTTCAAACGGTATTTAATAACCTGGTCGACACCACTTTGTTAATGTAAATAAACAATAAACAAGTTCTAGAAATAATAAAATACAAAAACAAATTAGATAAAACATAATCGCCTCATATATCGTTTCTGTTTCCACGTGCTTTTATTGATGCTTTAGCACCAATAATTAAATAATAATTATCGTATGCGCTTTGATATATTCGCAACGAGCATCTTAGTTGGTATATTAATACACTGATAGAATTATAAGAGATGTAGTGGTCAGAAAAAGATTTCAGCAAAACATAATAGAAAAAGGCAGCTATTAAAAAAGCTTATCTTTCCAATGGAGCAAATTAAAAAAAAACTCGATTTTCATATAGGTGGTATTATTGGGATTAAGATTGGTTATTAAGCCCATCAGCAATGGTCAATCTTATTGATTGGGATTAAGAATGGTTATTAAGATTGGAAGGTTCCGCATCATGTGGATTATTTTTATATTTCAAGGATGACCCTCGGGTTAAAACTCATTAACAGGCACTGTGGTTGATTGATTGATTGATTGGTGTTTAACGCCGTGCTTAAGGGTATTCCATTTATATGACGGCGGTGTACTCCAACAGTAAATAGTCACACTAACACAGCTATAAAATGTGAAATGTTTTGCACTGTTGGAAAAATAATGTTCCTCCAGTGCTATAAGTAAAGACAGCATGACTGTGCTCGAAACATGCTGCCCTTAGCCAGAGGGTCAGGCTCCGTGGTAACTATTGTGGAATAACACCAGATAATATATACATTCGCTCTGTCGTCAATTCAATACGCACGTTGTGGGATTCTTATTCTAATTAATGGGACATTTGTGAACGCATGTTCTAATCTATGCATGTGGATTTTACGTCAAATTAGCATACATATTTATTTGTTTGAATAGTGGCACTTAGAATTCCAAGCCTTTTCTCGAAGATTTAGTTGTCGTATGTGTAATAAATTGTAATATGCTGTAATACAGGTTCCCAAAGCTAAATAAACAATATATGTTTGTGACAATGATTTTCCGGTTAAAGTGCGATGTAGGGCATTTCAAGTGCACTTATCGCCTTAAGCTCTTGTTAATCTTGGCTGTGTGGCTGTACGTAAGAAGGGAGACAACTGCCACTGACACTTGAAGGACGGCTGTCGTCAACTGAAACCTAACATATGGTACCGAGTACCTTTGGATAAAGTTCAAAGGCAAAATGGCTTCCTAGGTGAAATTGATTATTAATAAATAACAGAAATAAACAAGTTCAGAAGCACCATGCATGGCTTCGACGAATCACAGAAGGTGATAAAAAAGACAGCCGAATGCTTGTGAAGCCTGTTCAATTTTGTACACCGATTCTGCCATTTGGATGGGTTTGTCACGCCTCCTGGACATTTCACAGCATGGTAGATAAGCACACAATAAGTCAACGATCCCAGGCATTTCTCTGTCTTTTCATATACCAGACTGGGGTTAATGAAAGACAAATAATTGGTCTCTTACTGAACCGAGGCACAATAAAACACAAACCAGTTCGCCTGTGCAACAGATGGGTCCGGGGCTGAACGTATGTCCCAGATTGAATTTAAGCATGTTTTGACGTGCAGTATTTTCATAGTCACATCAACTCGGTACTGTTGCAAAACAATTCCTGTTGACAGAAAAAAATGTACTAAACAAATCCGATTCTGCTTTAAATTTATTTCCAGAATATAACCTATAGTCTCACTGATAGTTTGTCTGTAAACAATCATGCATGCCAGTTTAAAAGAAAAGTTAAACAATTAAAACAGACAATTGTTTATAGGAACTAGACCTGGCGTTTGACACTTGGCATCGGCTGCCTCGAATAAAACAACACACACAACACTAATTACAGAAGTTTCTCTATTTAGCTATGACTGTCTATTAAATGCAGAAAGTATACGCCACCAGAAATCCCCTGGACCATAATGACTTGCACTGAATGTAGGCTTACTTTTAGTTCAAATTTTGCATACTTTAATAATAATTTATTACTGTAAATGGTAAACTCTGGAGTCGGGATATTAGGGAAACTTGTAGGCTTTGCCAATCCTTGGCTTCCATTGACTGCAGTTAATGAATTTGTGGGATTTACTTTGGGCTAAACTCTATAAAGGACACGGAATTTCGCTGAATCCCTTACAGTTGCATTAAAGTTACTTTACCTGATCCGGATAAAAATATATCGTAAAACCTGATTATTTTCATTGGAGCCTGTTTAAGGCTGTTTTTGATACTGAAGTACACCAGAAGATCTGTGCAAGTAGGCCCTACTATATGGACACTCAGAGGCAATATACTCATGACGATTTGGGTCAGTTTAATATGTCAGTTAATGATCCATGTAAGTGCATCTTCTCGAGACAAGATGAGTCCCGACGTGAAACTCTATTCCTCAACTTGTCATGCTTGCACCATATTTCTGGTCAAACAAGGAGGAGATAACTCAGTTGGACTGATCGGCAATTCAAGGTCACACCAAGCCATGGTGCCATATATCCATCTGAACTTGCCCGAACATTGAAAGGCCTTAAACTTTTATTTAACGAAGGCAGATACAGTTTGTGGTGAAATCAGGCGTGCCTCGGGAAGATGATGTAAGTGATCTCTTCCTTCAATGCAGGACCGGTACAATCCCTCATATGGGTCCCTGAGTATGATTTGATTTCGGATTTCCAACTATCTCAAAAACATTTCAATTGCATTGGCGCTCAGTTCGCGCATGCCTCGAGTCCGACCCAAAGTAGTACTTACAATAGTGTGTTGAAGCTTATACATATTCGTTTTCGTTAAAGCCTAGGTTGTGTTGTGATTATAACCGAAAAAACAAGCACACGCAATTCCAGGCAGACACTATAAATATTGTTTTGTAATTTGGAGTCGGATTTAACTTTATTTACCTACAACTAACATTGTTTAAAATCATGTCTACCTTACACGACAGTTATATAATTAAAACGTGACCTATATATCTCTGTTGCGGCGCCGTTGTAAATCCAAATAAACCCAAGGCCATGTATAATGAACTGTAAGGATTTTCAATGATTTCAAAATTTAAATTAAGAGAGCTTAGAAAATCAAACTAAACACTGCCAAAATCACTTTAAGAAATAGCGCATACCATGTGAGATAAGTTGATTGTGTACCACAAAGACAGACTCTCTTTCCTGATGAATAATTGATTGCTATCACGAATGGGTGATCAAACATTCCAATTGTATATCCGGAATTTGACCACATGTTTACCAGATTTAAACCAGTAAGTATTTTTGCAGTCAGTCGTATCGGATTAGAGTACTGGGCATAATCTTAATGGAATGATAATCCAATCTGATAATCCAGTATTATGACTGACAAGAAACTTCCTATAGCGGCGTCAATACGGGATATGGTATACATATAATGAAAATGAAACAATTCACTATGGGCCTATATATTAACACGGCCGACTATTTCATCATTCGTTAACAGATTATCGACGAGTTCAAAATTATTTATTTTACTTATTTGTTTGCGTGGTGTTTTACGCCGTACAATACTGTAGATCATTTCACTTATATGGCGGCGGTAAGAGTGTTGAGGGTGGGAGGAAATCAACCGGACTACCGCAAGTCCGTGGGAGGGCGGGCGCGATCTGCATTCTCATGAACTGTGTTGGGGAGAAGTGCACAGTTTCTAAAACGATATGCTTAACCGTCGAGGGCGCGAGTCGCCTTCTAACTGATATACACAGCTCGACTTTACACCTTTATTTATATGTATATATTTATATTAACCCCTTTATTAAATGCAAGAACAACGCTACAATACAGTTTCTATATGATTTGAAGAGTCATTTAGAAGTTGACGCCCTTAACATAAAACAAGACTAGGGGTTCATGGATTCAACTCCATATGATTGAGAAATATGTCAGGGTAGACATTGAAATGTTGCACCGAGAGAAAACTGGAAGCTGCAATCCATAAAAAGTTTAATCTCATGTTATGTTTTAGTGTCTATGATCATTTTCAAGTCGATGTGAATGTCAATTATTAATCGTCGATACACCCCAGGAACTCAGTAACTTTATTTAATGTGATTGACACTTTTCTGGGAAGATTTCCGTGTCCATCGCTGGATCAACATCATCGGACAGCTATGGATTCATCACAGGTGTCCGCTGCAAGCTGTGTGACATTTACAAACACGATAGGACAGTTATTGACAGCTTGGGATGCTTGAGTGGCATGTTGATTTTACACACCAACAGCGTGATAGAGATCAAGATAAGCACTGTAATGACGATATACAGGTATCTTCCGTCGATAATCCCATTGTGCGATAATCCCTCGTACCAATTGTGGTCCAACCATTAATAACACACCCAAAGATAATAAGGAGCAAATGAAATTAGTTTAGCTTTGCTCATATTAATATCGGTGATTAATAATCCCTGGACATGCCAATCATTTCAGTGCATATTATATGGCCCAATGAAATAACAAAACAATAGAGTTTACGGATTAAATAATATTTTAATATACATTTTATTGATTAACATCGATACAATTCTTTTGAAGTTTGCTCACCATATATACTACTATTCTTCATAATTCATTTGTGCTCTAATCATATATATGCTCCAATGAAATAACAAAACAATAGAGTTTACGGATTAAATCTGCTTTATTAAAATATCATTTAAATGATAAACAATGACACAATTCTTTTGAAGTTTGCTCACTACATATGCAACTGTTTTTCATAATCCATTTGTGATATATGCTCCAATGAAATAAGAAAACAATATATTTTACGGATTAAATAATCTTTGTTTAATATAATTCTAATGATAAACATGGATACACTTCTTTTGAAGTATGCTCACTGTCTATATACCATTATTCTTCATGATTCATTCGTGCTCTAATCATAGGCTCTCATGAAATAACAAAACGATAGAGTTTACGGACTAAATACTCTTTTTTAAAATATATTCTAATGACATACGTCAATACTCTGATAAACAAGAATTGATTTATATGGATAACAACTTCTTTCTTCATTTTTCTACACAAGGTTTCAATCTCGTTCCAGAGATCGTTTTCAAACTGTCAATAAGTTTGCTCACTACACATATATTAGTCTTCGTAATTCCTCCGTACAACAACCAGTCTGATGTAAGTTAAATGCCCCAGTGAAATAAAAAAACGATATATTTTACGGATTAAGTAATATTGTAATATAGGCCTACATTTGAATGGTAAACATCCTTACACTGATAAAACATAAGTCT
>JAUELC010142970.1:0-17966 GCA_031471745.1 Cryptochiton stelleri
GCATATGTCGTCAGCAATTATAACCATTAGCAAATGTCAAATTAGCAAAAATTATACTTATTAGCACATGTCATCAACAAATGCCATATCCATAAGCATATGTCGTCAGCAATTATAACCATTAGCAAATGTCAAATTAGCAAAAATTATACTTATTAGCACATGTCATCAATAAATGCCATATCCATAAGCATATGTCGTCAGCAAATATAACCATTAGTAAATGTCAAATTAGCAAAAATTATACTTATTAGCACATGTCATCAACAAATATCCCACCCATTATTACATGTCATCAACAAATATCCCACCCATCAGCACACTCCATCAACCTATATCAGAAATAATAATAATATGCATTTGCGATTAGATGTTTCCTTAATAAAATAAAACTTGATCATTGCATGATTTAATTTATTTTCACACACACTCTTCTAACGATTATGTTTATTTTTACTTTTGTCTATAAACTACAGCTAGGATGGGAAATAACATATCCGACTAAAGTCAATGATCCTAACGCTAAAACAACACCTGTCTGATGGGATCAAACAGGAGTTGCCTGTCACTCATAAGTTAAGCAATACAAACGCATATCAGTATGTTATATGTAAAAAATCAGTATAAATTTTTAGTGAATTTGTTTTTAATTTATCCAAACATCACCTGGATTAAACAACAGGAGGTGTATGTCACTCATGCCAGTCAGGTACAAATTAGCAGGCAATATGCAAACAAAAAAAGGGGTTAAAGTATAATTGTAATTTTTCAAAATTTATTCCAAACAAATTATTTGATGATTTCTTCTGAATTATCTGTTATTTCCGTTTCCTGTGCAAAGAGTGCTATCAGAAATAGCGTCTTGTTGTGAACACCTTATCATCGGCTATTAGATATACGGTTGGATCTGTATTATCTGTATTCTCCATTGACATCTGTCTCAAATCTCAACATACCAGCAACTTTAACTAATTTTCAAAACGACGTACATGTACTTGTCTCTGTCAGACTTGTGCTATCTATAGGCATTCGAGCTTTGGTGCATAGCAGGGGTAGGCAAATCCACGGGGAAACATGTGAACGCCTCTCTTTGAAGAATGTTTTTTGAACCCCCTTAAAGGTGAACTGTAAACGGTATATCATTAAGCTTGACAGGTATATTGCTATAAACCTGGACGAACTTTACATGTTCTGTCTAATGTCTCACATTTATTACATTCAATCTAAATTGAAACATTCTGTCTTAAGTGTAACTGTTTTATGTTCTGCCTAAGGTACAGCCTAACATCTTGCTGTTCTGTCTAATATGTAATAAGATAACACTCTCAAAATTGTCCAATAATTTGAACTTTTGCCTAAAGTGCATCATTTGTTCATAAACTGTAGCATGGTAATACTTTGCTTTACAGTGCAACATTTTATCATTCTGTCTAATGTGTAACTTTGTTTTTACATTCTGCCCTAAGTGTAACTTTTATACATTCTGTCGTAAGTGACACATTTTTGCTTTCTATGTAAGCGTAACTTTTTACATTCTGCTTTAATAAGTTTATCATTTTACAATTTACCATAAATCAAACGTTTCACATTCTGCGTTAAGCGGAACTTTTTTACATTCTGTCAAAAGTGTAACATACTGATAGTTTGATCGTTAATAATTTGACATTCTACCGAAAT
Organism: Cryptochiton stelleri; assembly: GCA_031471745.1. Taxonomy (NCBI): domain Eukaryota; kingdom Metazoa; phylum Mollusca; class Polyplacophora; order Chitonida; family Mopaliidae; genus Cryptochiton; species Cryptochiton stelleri. The sequence continues at coordinate 1,678 of JAUELC010142970.1, forward strand.
TGCATTATTCTGTCAAACGTGTAGCATTTTAACACTGTACATAACAATTGGATTCTCTGCCTAAAATGTAATATTTTTAAGAATTCTGCTGAAGCGTAACATTTTGTATATAAGATCACACGTCTGTTATTAGAAAATAACGCACCATCACCAATTTGTGGATAGAAAATGGCAAAAAATGACAGGTGTGTCAATAGAAAATAGCACAAGATCACAAGTCTGTTGTCGGAAAAGAACACACGATATTAGGTCTGTAAATAGAAAACACTAAAAAAGTAAACAAGATAAAAGGTCCGTCAATATAAAATAGCACAAGATAACAGGTCTGTCAATATAAAATAGCACAAGATAACAGGTCTGTCAATTTAAAATAGCGCAAGAGAACATGTCTGTCAACATAAAATAGCACAAGATAACAGGTCTGTCAATATAACAAAAACCACAAGATAACAGGTGTGTCAATATAAAATAGAACAAGATAACAGGTCTTTCAATATAAAAAAGAACAAGATAACAGGTCTTTCAATATAAAATAGAACAAGATAACAGATCTTTCAATATAAAATAGAACAAGATAACAGGTCTTTCAATATAAAATAGAAAAAGATAACAGGTCTTTCAATATAAAATAACACAAGATTATAGATGTGTCAATATAAAATAGCACAAGCTAACAGGTTTTTCAAAATAAAATAGCACAAGATATCAAGCCTGTCAATATTAAATAGCACAAGATAACAGGTCTGTCAATATTAAATAGCACAAGATAACACGTCTATCAATATCAAATACCACAAGATAAGACGTCTATCAATATAAAATAGCACAAGATAACAGGTCTGTCAATGTAAAAGACCACAAGATAACAGGTCTGTCGATATTAAATAGCTTTACTTTGAAGCATGGGGGATTGGGAACTTTGTCCATGGCCAATGCTGGACCCAACACATGACAGGTAAAATAGGCCAAGATAACAAATCTGTTGATATAAAATAGCCCAAGATAACAGGTCTGTCGATATAAAATAGCACACGAGAGCAGGTGTGTCAATATTAAATAGAACAAGATAGCAAGTCTTTCAATATTAAATAGAACAAGATAACAAGGCTGTACATATAAAATAGCACAAGACAACAGGTCTGTACATATAAAATAGCACAAGATAAAAGGTGTGTCAATATAAAATAGCACAAGATAAAAGGTCTGTACATATAAAATAGCACAAGATAAAAGGTGTGTCAATATAAAATAGCACAAGATAATAGGTCTGTCAATATAAAATATACAACAAGATAAAAGGTCCGCCAATATAAAATAGCACAAGAAAACAGGTCTGCCAGTATAAAATAGTACAAGATGACAGGTCTGTAAATATAAAATAGCACAAGATAATAGGTCTGTCCATATAAAATACCACAATAGAACAGGTCTGTCAATATATAATATTTTAAGATAACAGGTATGGCTAAAAGAAAATAATGCAAGATCACACGTCTTCATTACTGTTGTTTGTTATATTTTGTTTTAGGCTGTTTTTGTCTATGTGTGGTCCAGTTCATCCCACCGAGATGCATCAACCATATCGTGTACCATAACTGTATAACACAGATGGTGCGGTTGAATCATTGACATTTGGTAACATAACTAGTGCTTAAGCGTTTACAGTCGATATAAATTGTTTAAGATCTGAAGGACATTTTGAATCAGTGTAGATGGGAACTTAAAAGGACACTTGGACGGATTTCGACTTTGTATTATCGCAAACCCAACGTTTGGGTACTAATGCCTATATCGTCATCAAGATCAGCTTTTATAAAGGTAAAAAGAGGGGTACGTTGTAGTACTTGAAAGCTTTAATGTAACTAATCATTTAAGATGTTACGCGTCTAATCGCACCATTACTCTTACGATCTTGGAATGTTTATCAGTTATAATATATGGCATGTTCATAATTTTCTAATTCTAAACGCATATTCATTTCATTTGGAATATTTAATTTTCTTCTACAGGATTACTCACGAATCTACCAGGTGGTCTACTCAATTGAAGATGAAATCAAATTAATTTTGTGCTATATTAGGCATATTGTGTTGGAAATATATCACCTAAATAGTAACGTATATGAATACATTAATATTATCAGATGGCGTGATTGGTTGAGCTCATCCTTCAAAGAGAACCGGGATCAAGCGGATATTCACCCCTATTAGCTTAATTATTTACTCTGTAAAATGATCGTGTTTGGAAAGAGGGTTATAAGCGTTCCACGGCTTTTCCCCCTCACTGGTAGGCCCCTACGTGTGCTTTGAAAACGAGAATTATTATTGTCCAGGAAAAGCAGTACAGTTCACCCTTCCTCCAGTAAACTACAAAGATTAATTTCCAATTCCCATAGTTTACCGATATAAACGCTTAATCTTTCTAGATTGACGCATCCTAGCATGTTTCTCTTCTGAATGAAGCTTGTGCTGGCTGCATGTAAACTGGATAGTCTGTGATCAGTTGTTTGTCAAAGGCTTGATGTACTGAGCACTCGAATCAATCTCGAAAAATACTATTACCCCCTTCAACATGTCTTCCACGAGGACAGTTTACTCTTGTAGGATCTACAAATTTATCCATGTGCGTTATGTAAGTGTATTGGCAGGAGCAAATTGAATTCTACAAATACCGTTATAAAAACAAAACAATGGTACCACGGTAGTTTGGCCTCTTTTATCTGGGTTTAAACCATGGTAAAAGGGGCAAAAATACCGGGGTACTATGGTAATGTTTTATAAGGATACATCAACGTAGTGTGGTAATTATACTCAGGGGTTCAGTTTTGCATAATCGGGTACGATCAATTTGACTTTCATATCAGGATCAGTTTGTAAGTTGGATGCAAAATATCAACGAAATTATAAGCACATCAGTTGTCAGAATAGTGTTATTTTTATACTCCACATTGCGAAGGTATGATAAATTTGGAAATATTCGGTCCATCATTCTAACAAAATATGTTCCCACCTTGTGCTAAACCGAGATATACTAGTATGTGTGTGAACTCGAGGTATACCTTAGGGTTACGATAAGATTCCACGTAGGCATTTACACCATTTCCATAACTGTTACATGGCTCTTTAGCGCTTTACAGAACCGTAATTGCTATCAAGTGTAAATTCTTGAAATAAATTCTCAGGAGAGTAAGGGCCACAATGCAAGTTCCTATGATGAGTATTTTGTTGAAAATAATGCACTATAAGATCGAATGTCCGTTCGAAATTTTCTTAAAACGGTTAAACACTCGAGGTCATGAGTAGGGGTTGTGGTCGAAAAGACAACCTCAAAGTACACAAAATGCCGAACTTCCACTCAATGTTGAGCAATGCCGACAATGGCCCCGAACTAGGTCCGACTTCCGGTTTCGTACAAAGCCTTTTTTCGGATCTTTTTTGGGCAGAAGGATCTAACAGGGTCAGATACATTTCAACGTATTCTCGAGAAGTAATTTGTTCAAATTTAACTTTCTTAAAAGTACAAGTAGGGATAACATTACTAGTTTTATGTTCTTAATGACCAGTTGTAATTCTACAGTCCCACATAAATTCCGTTCGCAATTTATTCAGGTTCTCCGTAGATGTGCAATTTTGTTATCCCCGAAATTTTACTTTAAATTTACTTTTATTTGTGGAAATTTCATCGATTTTCGATTTGTATTTAACAGGAGTGGTTGAGAGTGTGTTTCAGAACGGGTATTTGTCATTAACTTGTCGTAAGCATGGACAATTTTAACTGATTTGACGAACGTGCCTCTGTCAGCGAATCTGAAATATTTCACTCGTAAGAATACAACATGGGTGAGGGTTATATGGCTAAGACAATGCATGTCTGCAACAGCCATGGCTGAACGCGAACTTAACAAAATGGCCATGGGACAAAATCGCTCATGTTCATTCATCAACCCCACCATGCAATGGACTCAAAAATTGCAAAAATGTACCAAAGCATGATGTATTGTGGTAAAAGCGATAGTCTATAGCTGATCTAGCTTTAATATTGAGCGCCTGATGCCAGTCGCCTTATCTTGATGTGGTAACCTTGGGTGTTTGTTCATCACTCCAACAAGCTACCTATTCGATGAGGCTGTTATAGCGTGCACGTCGTCGGACATAGTCATTATGAGGCGGGAAAATTTGAAATTATATTTGCAATATAAATTTTAACAACTTTGCTCGGGTAAAGCGCCAGTCACTGCCAACCTTTTTGTTAATGATCTCAAGGAACAGATGGGTGATATGCGACCAGCAAAAAACGTAGCACCACTCAGAAAGGAGAGAGCAGCCTGGAAAAAAACATTCATGGGTTATAACAACAACAAAAGTTGCCGAACACCTTACCTAAAAAACAAAAACAGCCACAAAACTGACCAGATTGTTATAAAGCATTGGTAGACCAGAAAGATGCTTACACCACAAGAGTCAAGGAGCCTGATAGAAAATAATCCTCGTTTATGATTGAGAGATCAATTATTCCTATTTACATGTTTGCCCAATGGTCTAAAAATGTGTTAATATGTACCCAGTACATTGACGACACGCTAATAGTCCTTAACTCTCCTCATGAGTGTGCACGCAATTTTTAAGCCACCATGTAGTCACTTAGATAAGCTGGGCTTTACGACCATTCAATTTGAACCAATCCCCGGTACGGAGAATAATAAGTTTGGAGATTTATCTTAGACTCGTTAAATGTTACTGTGCATTTGACAGCTGAAAACGTTAATAAAATCCAAACATTATATCAACAATTATTGTATAAACACAGTAAGGTAATAAGGGAAGTCAGTCAATTAATAGGACATTACGTCTCAAGGGAATCAACATGTTGTGCGTTAAACTACGACTCAACATAGATAAAACAAAGCCTTAAAAATCAATAAAAGGAACTATTAAGCCTGTAAGTCTGCTATGAAATGGTTGCTTGAAATCGCTGGACACATTCCCAGGCTCACAACGATACCCCAGTATCATGTATGTGGCAAGTAACAGGTCCAGAGTTTAAGCTAAGTGTGCCTGAAGATTGCAGAATGGTTTTTAAACCCCTTAAAAGTGACCTGTACACGGTATGTCATTTAGCTTGACAGGTATATATTGCTATAAGTCTGGAGGAACTTTAGATCTTCTGTCTAATGTGTCACATTTATTACATTTAATCTAAATTGTAACATTTTGTCTTGAGTGTAACTGTTTTATGTTCTGCCTAAGGTATAGCCTAACATCTTGCTGCTCTGTCTAATATGTAATAAGATGAAACCCTAAAAATTGCCCCAAAATTGATAGTTTGTATGCAGAGAAACATTCTGACCTGATCTGTAACAATTTGAACTTTTGCCTAAAGTGCATCATTTTTCCTAAACTCTAGCATGGTAATACTTTGCCTTACAGTGCAACATTTTATCATTCTGTCTAATGTGTAACTTTGTTTTTACATTCTGCCCTAAGTGTAAATTTTATACATTCTGTCGTCAGTGACACATTTTTACTTTCCATGTAAGCCTAACTTTTTACATTCTGCTTTAATAAGTGTATCATTTTACAATTTACCTTATAAATCAAACGTTTTAAATTCTGCATTAAGCGGAACTTTTTTACATTCTGTCAAAAGTGTAACATACTGATAGTTTGGTCATAATGTGTAATAATTCGACATTCTACCGAAATAAGATTATTCTGCCAATCGTGTAACATTTTAACACTGTGCCTTAAATTCAACAATTAGATTATCTGCCTAAATTGTAACAATTTTTACATTCTGCTGAAGCCTAACATTTTGTACATAAGATAACACGCATGTAACTAGAAAATAAAACACCATCACATTACTGTGGATAGAAAATGAGAAAATCAAAGGTTTGTCAATAACAAATAGCACAAGATCACAATTCTGTCGTCAAAAAAAAAACACACGATCTTAGGTCTGTTTAAAATAACACTTAATCGGCAATAAGATAAAGAGTCTGTCAATATAAAATTGTACAAGATAACAGGTCTGTCAATATTAAGTCACACAAGATAACAAGTCTGTCAATATAAAATAGTACAATATAACAGGACTGTCAATGTAAAATAGCACAATATAACACGGCTGTCAAAATATAAAAATAAAAGATAATATGTCTGGCAATATAAAATAGCACACGAGAACAGGTCTGTCAATGTCAAGTAACACACGAGACCAGGTCTGTCAATATAAAATAGCACAAGATAGCAAGTCAGTCATTATAAAGTAGCACAAGTGAACACAGGCCTGTCAATTTAAAATAGCGCAAGAGAACACGTCTGTCAATATGAAATAGCACAAGAGAACAGGTCTGTCAATATGAATTAGCACAAGATAACAGGTCTGTCAATTTAAAATAGCACAAGTGAACACGTCTGTCAATATGAAATAGCCCAAGAGAACAGGTATGTCAATATGAAATAGAGCAAGAGAACAGGTCTGACAATATAATAGGGCACAAGGTAACAGGTCTGTCAATATAAAATAGTACAATATAACAGGTTTGTCAATATAAAATAGCACAAGATAACAGGTCTGTCAATATGAACTAGCTCAAGATAACAGGTCTTTCAATTTAAAATAGCACAAGTGAACACGTCTGTCAAAATGACTAAAGAAAATAATGCAAGATCACAGATCTAATGATTACTGCTGTTGTTTTAGGCAGTTTTTGTCATTTTTTGTCCAGTTCATCCCAATGAGATACTTCAACCATATAGTATTATACCACAACTGTATAACACAGATGATGCGGTTGAATCATTGACATTTGGTAACACATCTATAGTGTAAGTGTTTACAATCGATATAAATTGTTTAAGATGAGAAGGGCATTTAGAATCAGTGTAGATGAGAAAATAATACGACACATGGGTGGATTTCCACTTATTATTACCTCAAACGCAACATTTGGGTCATAATGCCTATATCGACATCCAGATCAACTTTCATAACGGTAAAAATAGGGGTGCGTTGTTGTACTTGAAAGCTTTAGAGGTATATTCTTTAACCTGATTCAACAATTTAACTAATCATTAAAGATGTTACGCGTCCAATCGCACCATTTTTCTTACGATCTTGGAATGTTTATCAGTTCTAATATATGGCCTGTTCATATTTTTTCTAATTCTAAACGCATATACATTTCACATGTAATATTTTGGTGCTATGTTAGGCATATTGTGTTGGAAATATATCACCAAAAAAGTAATGTTTATGAATACATGAATATTATCATATGGGCGTGATTAGTTGAGCTCATCCTTCAAATAGAACACGGATCAGGCGGATATTCACCCCTATTAGCTTAATTATTTACTCTGTAAAATGATCGTGTTAGGAAAGAGGGTTATTAGCGTTCCACTGCGATTCCTCCTTACTGGTACGTGTACTTTGAAAACGACAATTATAATTGTCCATACAAAAAAACCAGTACAGTTCACCCTTCCTCTAAACTACAAAGATTAATTTCCAATTTCCTTAGTTTACTTATATCAACGCTTAATCTTTCTAGATTGGCGAATTCTAGCATGTTTCTCTTCTGAATAAAGCATGTGCTGGATGCGTGTAAACTGGATAGTCTGTGATCAGTTGTTCGTCAGAGGCTTTATGTATTGAGCACTCGAATCAATCTCGAAAAATACCATTACCCCCTTCAACATGTCTTCAACGAGGACAGTTTACTCTGATAGGATCTGCAAATTTATTCATGTGCGTTATGTAGAGGTATTGTCAGCAACATATGGAATACCACCAATACCCTTATAAAAGATACCATGGTACCACGGTATTTTGTCCTCTTTTATTAGGGTATAAACCATGGTTAAAGGGGCCAAAATACCGTGGCACAATGGTAATGTTTTGTAAGGCATACATCGACGTTATGTGTTTATTCTATTCAAGGGCCAGGGTTTAGGGGTTCTGGTTTGTATAATCAGGTACGATCACTATGTCACTATCACTTTCATATTAGGATCAGTTTATAAGTTGTCAGAATAGTGTCACTTTTACTAGACATCGCAAAGATATGATGAACTTGGAAGTATTCACTCCATCCTTCTAACAAATTATGTTCCCACCATGTGTTAACCCGAGATATATGCTGTATGAAGCCGAAGTATACCTTAGGGTTACGATTAGATTCCACAGGAATTTACACCATTTCCCTAACTTTTACAAGGCCATTTAGCGCTTTACAAGACCGTAACACGTATCAGATAGGATTTTAAAGTAAATTCTCAGGAAATTCAGGGCCACTATGCTAGTTTCTATGATGAGAATTTTGTTGACGATGATGCACTAAGTTCGAATGTCCGATCGAAAATTTCTTTAAGCGGTTGAACACTCGAGGTCATGAGTATGGGGAGGGGTCGGAAAGACAACCTCAAAGTACACAAAATGCCGAACTTCCACTCAATTTGAGTAATGCCGACAATGGCCCCGAACTAGGTCCGACTTCCGGTTTGTAAATTCCTCCGAAAGCCTTTTTTCGGATCTTTTTAGGGCAGAAGGGTATAACAGGGTCAGATTCATTTGAACGTGCTCTCGAGAAGGAATTTGTTAAAATGGTACTTTCTAAAAAGTGCAAATAGGGATAGCATTACTCGTTTTATGTTCTTAATGATCAGTCGTAATTTATATGTGCCCAGTACATTGACGACACCCTAATAGTTCCCAACTCTCCTCAAGAGTGTGCACGCAATTTTACAGCCATCAATAGTGACTTGGATAAGCCGGGCTTTACGACACTACAATCTAAACCAATACAGAGAATAACATGTTTGGGGGTTTATCTTAGACTCGTTAAATATTACTGTTAATTTAACAGCTGAAAACTTTGATAAAATCCAGCCATTATGTCAACAATTATTGTCTAATCACTGTATGGTTATAAGGGAAGTGAGTCATTTATAGGACATTAAGTGTCTATAGGGAACCAGGCGTTCAACATACCGTGCGTTAAACGTCGGCTGGAGACAGATAAAACAGAGCCTTAAAACTATGATACCACTATTGTACTTATATTTGCGTGTGTGAAACCCTGGACACTTTCCCAGGCTCATAACGATATCCCAGTATCATGTATGAGACAAGTAACAGGTCCAGAGTATAGGTAACGAGTACCTGAAGAGCGTCAGTTTCATCTCAATTGCCAATACATTTCGACTGTTTGGCTAAAGCTGCAATCACTATGGATTCAGAATGGTTACATTAGACTAATAGAAAACAACACATCTGTTACATATGTCAATAGTCCGGGCGGTAAGACATCTGACGGTAACACCGTTGCTCGTTGTTTGTGGTTATGGTGTCCATTGTAATATATGGATGTCCTCGGCTATATACCAGTTGATAATGTTGAATGGCATTGACAGTCTGATTATTCTTCTCAAATAATCAGAATATGTGCCAAACCTGACATAGATTTGTTTGCCTCTCGGGTAAACAATGAAATGTTTCCCTATTTATCATGCAGACCTGACTGTCAATCTGTATCTATATCTTCCATTCCTTTCAGTATGATCGGTCCAATTGTGAAGAAGTTTGAGGATGACAAAGCAGAGGCCATTCTCGTTGCACATTTGTAACCCACTCAGTACATTTGTATAAAAGGATCAAACCGATTCACTGTTGTTATTGACCTTGTTTGTAATGACTAGGCATTTTAATTTGAGTTAGTGAACTCCAAAGCGAGACCGCTGACCCTTGACCTGATCAATCGACCTATGACGCCATTTCAGCTCCTAATGTGACTTGTTTCTCTAGATGCAATTGGTTCATTCGACCTAATGTTGTGATAAATAGTTCTATTTTGTTTTCATATTTTCTGTGATTTTACTTGCTCTTTGCTGATCTTTATTGGTGTGGTATGCACCTGATATCATATAGGTTACGTCTATCTCCACGGTATGTAAATTTTGGCTCTAGCGCCAAATAACTGAAAAATTGGCCATTCAATACACAAAAGCAGTTCATCGAAGGTGACGGAAGTTATCGTAGATAGGCGATTTGGAACAGGAATGCCACATATCGGAACATCCCTCGGTTGTTTCCGGCTCCTGCCGTCACCGTAAACTATACCTTTGGTCGAGTTCGATTGGTTCTCTCGAGTAAGAGTCGGTGTCCGAACGAAGTGTGACGTCATTGACGTATGGACATAAATGCGCATGTGGAGTAGGGGTTCCATTTGAACGCGTTTGTGTTTAAACAACACAGCACATTTGTACGGCAGCTCATAGGGGACATCATTCTAGTTCCCGCGAAACTTGCCATCTCAGAGATCGAGAACACGCTCTAGTATATATACCAGCCATCCTCCCAAAATTTGGGGGAATTTGAAAGCATATCAGTGTGTTACTCTGGCATTTTTTTAACACAAATGACCATGACGTTTAGTTATAATATAGGTAGCTGATCCATTCTCATAAAACCGTTTTTTTTTTTAATTCTGACGTGCCTATATATAGGCCTCTAGCCACTTTGTTCAAACGTCATGGTCGCTGAATAAACTACAATCTGTATAAACTCCTCATGAAAAGAAATGGTATACCATGCATTGCAATGACAAAACAGCACGACATTTCGATGTCCGCCAAGTCCATTAGTGATTATAGTGGGTTTTTGTTACTTAAATTAGAATATAACGTATCATAACAGCTTGCAGGTGCATGGCTTTCTTTCTGTTCCGATCGTAGGCAGGCGGGGATTAGCGCCAAACAGTAAACCCGTGTATTTCGGGCTACATTGTAGGTATAAATCAATTTCTGGGCAGAAAAAAAAAACAAAACACAATTTTATTTTTTTTAAAAGTATATGTCTCCTATGAGCCGCCGTACATTTGCGATGGCATAGTATTCACGAATTTCTGGAGGAAGTTTTATTTCCTGATCAAGGCGAATTGTATACAATAGGTTTGTCTTTAAACTTTTGCATACTAGGTAGCACAATTGCAATCCAATTACTTCAGCATGAGACGATGAAAACAGAAATATAATCAAATTTCGCAGACAAACATTTTCTGAGACGCCATCTTGTCTGGAGTTGAACCCTCGGCCGACCGCGGGTTGAGCCCGAGCTTCGAAGTAGGTCAAATCTGACGCCACACGGATAGGAACCCTTGAGAATTATGGAGTTGGATTGGATCTGAACTGTGTCGAGTTAACTCGAGAGTACCAATCGAACTCGGCCATATATACAGTGAACTCAACTCGTTTTATAGACGGTAGAGAGAGGACGAATGTAGCAAAGTTGTTTTTAAAAAACATGTTAAACTTTCGTGTACAAATTATCTGCTTAAATGAAATCATATCTCTAACCAGAATTGGCCAGGTTCGATAAAGGTATTAGAATTCGGATCGCATAAATTTAGACTTCTCAAAATAGCGAGTGGAGGTAACTGTGTCTGGAGCAGGCTAACCGAGTCAAACATTCACGGCTGGCTACCTCGAACCAGTTGACTGTTGTCCATTGAGATATATTAATTTAGTCTTGGTTTATTGTGTGTGTATGTAGGTTAAGATTCTTTGAAGCTACATTCAGACAAGAATCATCAGCAAAAAAGTCGAATGTCACGTACAACATTGATAAATAATAAAAACAACAGAGGTCCTAAACCAGACCCCTGATGACCTCCAGCGTATACAGCAGATACAGGTGATTGTTCCCCACATAACACTATCCGTTGATGCCCATTGCTAATGTAGTCTTCCAACCTTTTCTACAAATTTCCTGAAATACAAAAAACATTTTTTGAGCATTAAAATTAAGCCGCGATGCCAGACTCTACCGAGCGCTTTGGCATTATCGAAAAATAAAAACAGGACTTCTTTCCGTTCGTCAGAAGCTTTGGTTGTGGCCAAGAAAGTCAAGCAACTGTATTAGTGTTGAATGACAAGATAGAAACCTATGCTGCCTAAATATAAATTCCATCTTTTTACTAAGGGAACTGAGTAAGGAAATGGGACCATAATTGCTACGAATATGGGTATTTACTTTCTAAAATATAGGGTTAACCTGATCAATTATCCAGAAAGATAGGAAACAAGGCAATGGGAGTGACATATTGAAAGAAAGAAAAAAAGAATATCAGCTGCTTCCCGTAGAAATCTGGGGCTGATATTGTCTGGTACTATCGCTTTAATTATATCGATATTTACAAGTAAGCTAAAGGCGTCATTGGTCTCTGTATCAATGTCAATTTGCTGTAGCATTTAATGGTGGAAGAGTGATATCGTCCTCCTCTGAAGAAGTTATGAAACATATCATGTCGTTCAACAGACTTTTTACCATATAGTATCGTACACGTAGTTGACCCCATCGAAACCCTTGTGAGGTGGAATGCCACATGGACCAGAATTTTGTATCTCAGGAAACATATAGCTTTTTTCCTCAATGATTTATCGCCTGTTATGCTAGTATAATGGTCGAAAGTTTATCTTAAAATTTATTTTGGCGTTTGTTACAAGTAGATTTACGAAATTTCTCTTGTTTTTTTTAATCTGTTTGGCTTCTAGATTTCTTGTATTTTATATATAACGTTTTCCTAATTTTCATTTCATGTTTAATTTCTGTAGTTATCCATGCTTTATCGTTTGGAGTTATTGTTACATGTTTTGTCACGAGTAGATTGTTTAGCTGATTTAATTATAGTATCTGTTATGAAGTTACACAAATCATCTGCAGTGTTCTGGTCAGTTAGATAATTCCAGGTAGCGTTATTAAAAATCAGTCTTTATTTGTTCCAGTGAACTTTATATATTTATAAAGATTAATCAAACTGGTACAGGTATGTCGACTATAAATCACTATAAATCAGTTCATGTTCTGCACATTATGTAAATCGCACAGGCATAGGAATGACGATTTATAAAAATATATATATATATATCATCTCATGTTCCAGATATTCCCTTTATAGAGAAAAAAAAATTCAATTTATGTTCAAAATATGACAAAAAACTATTTCTCATGCTTCACAAAAATCATTTTCATATTATGCCAATATATTTTGCACTTTTCCTCGCAGAACATCCTGTTCAGTATTTTGGTCCGTTTCTAATTATCGTAAAAAAAGATAATTTTTTACTTCACTGTTATATGGTGCTGGAAAATGTTAAAAATTTTGTTTTTAAACTTTTTAACATGAGGATATTGCGCAGCGTTGTAGCAGAAATAAAATAAAATTTCAATCAGAAAGTTTTATGTTTTAATCTATGAATCCATTTCAGAGGCTGACTCGTCATCACTCAGTCCCCAAACCTGAAAAAGAAAATAATATCACTTACAAAGGATATGTTCAAATAACAATAATAATCATGTTTTGGTGTTTTGTTTGAGTGGTTTATGAAGTCACATTCAAGTGTATTTCCTTTAAATAACAACTTGCCTTGTACAAACCATCCAGCGATCCACACAGTTGCCCACATATTTTGACTGACGTTTGTAGAGGACCACTGTTATTTGGCACAATGACATTCCAGGACGCAGTTCTAGCTGTGTAACATTAATATCCGCTAATTTGTATGGTACCATGGTAACAAGTCATTACTGCAACATTTCAATATCACTCTTTTACGATGCAGGGTCCACTATGACAAAATCTTGTTCTGTTTGTTTGATTGTGGTTTTACACCATACTTAATGTTATTTCACTCATATGACGGTGTGCCAGGCCAATGGGTGAAGAAAACCACCCTCAACCTCACTGGCAACCAACAACGACAAGATACAAGACAATCACAGGAAGATAATTGTCATGCTGTAAGACAAAGGGTGCAAACAGATCATATTTGTGTTGTCCCTTAGGCCGTAGCTCTGAGAGCACCAAGACACAGGAGGCTCACACCAACCCACCGCCATAACAGTTTTGTATAACAAAGTAAATGGAAGAAGTTGAGCATAAAATAATTTTTTGTTACGCCTACCAAGGAGAAGCTTCACATAATAAAGCCTAGTTACAACTCTTGGGAATTAATAAGTGACTCAACGTTTCAGAACTCCTAATGATGGCTTGATTTGTTTGATTGGGGTTTTACGCCGTACTTAAGGTTATTTCACGCATGACAGCGTGCCAGCCCAATGGGTGAAGTAAAACCATCCCCGATGCCACTGGCAACAAACAATGACAAGATACAAGCGAATCACAGGACATAACAAGACGCCACAACAGCTCCTAATTGCCCCTTAGCTCTGAGAGCACCAGGTCAACACAAAGTTCCCTCCAACCGCCCTAGATAATTGATCAATAAACTGAAACATTCAGTCATTCATGAATTCCCGATCTTTTATTTTTGGTTGTTACCAGGTTTTATTACGTAATTTGTAGCGTATGCTATTTTTGATTGTGTGTTTGATTGATGTTGAATGTCGTACTCCAGGTTATTTCACTTATGTGATTATGTATTGTTCACTTCTTACACTGCCTTACTTAATACAGTGAAAACCGAGGGACACCTTGTTAAAACCACTCACGCAACAGCCGGAGTCACCTTGTATGACTCCCTCATATACCTGTGGTATACTGGGGGACTTAAAGCTGTGCGGTACTGCGAAGGAGGATCAGCAGTCAAACACACTTACCACTGAGACACGGCCGCTGTGGTGTTTTCAATGTTGTCGTACAATATTTTGTGAAAATGGCCCGAGTTAGTTTTATCACTGACCATTTCAGTTTTGGCACTATTTTAATTTTGCAAAATGTTTTATGTTACCTCAGAATCCATTGTCTCTGCATACATTTGTGTTAATCCAGTCATATCTTCTAAATATGAAGGCTGGTTGAAAGCTTTCAGTAAAAACTCAAACCCCTCCTTCTTGTAGGCATCTATCACCTGTTTAAATACAAAATAATAAAAGATTTGTTTCTTTGTTTGATAATGGGTTTTAACGCCGTACTTAACGGTAATTCGCTGTGTTCTGGTTGAAAACCAATAGGCTACCAGGAAACCTCCTAATCTCCCTGTGACATCCGCAGCCGTTGGTTTGTTTATTTGTTTGATTGGGGTTTTACGCCGTACTTAAGGTTATTTCACTCATACGACGGCGTGCCAGCCCAATGGGTGAAGGAAACCCCAGATCGGCTTCGTGTTGCCGTTTAGCTCTGACAGCACCAAGGCAAAGGAAACTCCATCTAACCATCTGTCCCTAAAGCGTGAACAATTTAGTAAATGTTTTAATAATATATTAATTAGTTTATACAATCAATATAAACTTGTTTTAATCAATTGAACTATAAACATACAACAATTGAATATAATTCAATCTTTACAATACATCAGTAGGAAACAAAACAACGTAAAACTTAGACTTACAGTTGTTGAGCAGGCCGTACATTTATCAAAGAATCGACTAGCTGGCATCACATGGTGAAATCGCGATAAGAACCCTCGAATCTGTAATCGAACAAGACAGTTAGTACTACACATTTAATACAGAAGATTTGTTTGTTTATTTGATTGATTGCTGTTTAACGTCGTACTCAAGGGTATTTCACTTATATGACATCGGATTATCTACTTCTTAGTCTGCCTTATTTAACATGGTGGAGAACCGAGAAGAAACCTCTTAAAAAATCACCTCACAATAGCCAGAGTCACATGAGGTGACTCCCTCATATACCTGAGGTCTCCTGGGAGACTTGACCTGTGCGGTACATCGAAGCTGGATCAGCAGTCCAACGTGCTAACCTGCGGCCCCTTAATATAGAAGAGACCTACCATTTAAGCATAAGGGGTGTAACAATGCATCAAACTATCGCAATAGATCCTCGCCCAATAGTGGACTAACGGTAGTTGTATTGTCCATCAATAGACTATCGCAATAGTTGTTCCAAAAATTAATAACTATCGCAATAGTTAACCCAACTATCGATAGTTTCAATAGTTTTCAAAAGAAATGATAAAATTATAACATGGGAGCTCAAATTCCTTTGTATTGTTATTCTTTCATTAAATATTGTCATAAACTAAACAACAAATTCTTTTATTTTTACAACAATGTTCTACTTTTTCAGTTGTATTTTCTTAATTAATTAATTTACTCATGTTTACTGTAATAAAGTAACTATCACAATAGTATACCAACTATTGCAATACTATCACAATAGTATACCAACTATTGCAATACTATCACAATAGTATACCAACTATTGCAATACTATCGCAATATTGGATTCAACTATTGCAATACTATCGCAATATTGGATTCAACTATTGCAATACTATCGCAATATTGGATTCAACTATTGCAAT
>JAUELC010142971.1:0-11339 GCA_031471745.1 Cryptochiton stelleri
GTGAAGCCATCCTATTGTTAGACCGATTGGAAACCACAAGATCGATCAAGAAGAAGAGTTAATTATCTGGGACGTCAACGTTTTTTGCACACTCACATCACATCGAAATTGTAGACCTTTTGGAATTGCTTTTAGTCAATGATGTAACGAAAAATAAACTCAAGCCACAGTAATGGGATAAAAAAAATCACATCTGTATTCCGTCATTCTGTTTTACTCAATGCTGCAATATTTGAACAACGGATAAAATGTTGTAGTTAACATGTATTTAATCTGTTTTTATAATTGATGTACCTTTATCATCTATTTAAATGAGACAAGGCACTAGCCATACATGACAGATTGACAAGTTGTCTAGATGAGGGTACGGTGGTGGGATAGTTTCCTGTAGGGATTAACCTAAGTTTTTCAGTATCATCATCAGTATTATCGAATAAATATTAATTTATAATTCTGCATGGACAAAAGCCTCTTAAGAACTGTGCATATTGAACCATATTTTTTCCGTTATACAAAGGTATGGCGATACCATTGTCGTTGGTGTAGGCAAATCACTCAAGGCTCGTGGACAATGACACTCAAGTTCAAACTTTCTAAAGTAACAATAAAAAAATGATTTTCCATTCTTATCTAGACAAATACAAAATCATGAATCAAGTGACGCAATTTGTAGTATGAGTAGAAGGATATAAGGATATTTATGCTAACGCCGCTTTCATCCCATTTTATGTCCCCAGATGATATTCTTTGAACATAACAATATGTTATATATATTTTTTTTATAAATAAAGAGAGAAAAATGTGCTTGCCTTCACCGGGAATCGAACCCGGGACCTTTGGGTTACAGGCCCAACACTCTACCGACTGACCTATATACAAATATGTGCTTATAACTTATTTCATAGTGCGTCAGAGAAAACGGTGTGATATTTCTCCCTAACTGGATTCCCCAGGCATTTGTGTTCAGCAGTAGATACGCTGTATAAAAATGGAACTCACTCGGTTGTTTATAAAAGTATAACTTGGTTTTGCATCGGACTACTGGAATAATGAAAGTGTATTTAAAATGGACTTGAGCTGCGCCAAATTCTTTCTATTTTTCCATTAAACACGGTATGAAAGGTTCGGCCTGTTGATAATACCGGACGTGAAAGGACTGTGTGATTATCTGAGTATTTAAACCATCCACTGTGATATACAGCGACGAACTCTCTCAGCCATTTGGGATTTCAGAATCAATTTTCTCTAAAGGTTGTTAGAATGACTGAATCGATAGGTATGTCGGTCGTATATACATTTCGGAAAAGATCAAAGGCTGTAGGTTCCATACACCTTTAATCCGATCTCGTCCGGCTTTGTTGGAAATTGATCAGCTATCACTTTGTTCCAATTTAGCCGGAGTCCTTAGCTCACATATCGACCGCTGTCACTCTATTATTCCTACCACTATAGTGCAACCTATAGATATTCCAAGTATATGATTTGGTAAACATCAAACAACAAGTAGGCCTATACGCTAAATCAGTCATACCGATGTGCTTAACCTGGGATATAGTTATCCGTACTATATATCATTTGAGATATCCTTTAATGAACAAAAACAAAGGACATGAGTATATGTATATAGGGTATGAACCAACTTAGTAAAGATTACAAGACCTAAATTACCAAAATGTGTTTTCTTTTATTAGTGTGAAACATTAAATTGAAGCGAATATATCATAATTATTTTATAGTTCTTTTTTGCTTACTTAAAGACGACTGTTCATAAATACAGAAATGAAGTGAAATGAATAAAGCGTACATGTTGTGACCTTTATTGGACATTTCGATCAATGGACAGATTACACTATGACATGGTATTGCCTACTAATTTACTATGCAATTCATGCAGTTTATACAGTACAAGTGACTAAGAATGGGATAGAGCGTAGCCTGTCTAGTTTATTCTCACGAAGCCTACTGTCCCACTACGCATATTCCCACGACGCATGCACAGGTGGATTAGTGCAGGTAAGAAGTCGTCACTAATACTTCTGCGGGAGTGGGATTAACCGACAGGAGAGTATTAGGCCCAAATGAATTATATGTTTACTCAATGTGGAACATTCACGAATGTTCATCTCATGTCCTAATAGCAGAGTGTTGTCTACTTTAATCATCTGGTGACTGTTACCTTTGTTCAGATAACCAACAATACCAGGACAACACTACAATATCAGTATAACACCACGGTACACCAAGGTTTCAATAGCTGACAGATGCACCCGAGTCCTCATCACTTGGTTCATTTTAGTACTATAGACATATATAGAAGACAAGTTTCCGGTTGCCATGATGAACCACTTTGATAGAGAAAGGACCAAGACAACGAACCACGTGGAAGGATGTCGTTACAAACTCAATCGACTAGCAAAGGTGGCCAATCCAAACATCTTTAAGATAATCACTGTACTACAAACAGAACCGGCTGCAAACGAAGTCCGACAACTACAATTAGGAGGTGGAACAGCACCGCCCGACATACGCAGACGATACAGAGACACTGATGTATAGAGGAGGATGTTGACCAGTGGAGAGAAAACAGTTATGGAATATGTTGATGCTGTAGCGTGTTTAATTTCGATATCATTTCTGTATACTGTTTGTACATTATATGTTGATTATGTTAACTTTTATTATATGTATAATGCATAAGGTATTGAATGTCAACTCCCAACTGTTTCAAACCTTTTTTAATCAGATTTAATCTTCAGCACATATCCAAGACCAATCCCGGGACGCATACGCAATTTCGCGTATGAGTCTTGTAACTGTAGGAGTCGTGGGAATATACCGTACTTAGAACAATATCGTTGTTATGAATGCGTCCATAAAACATTTGATCAAGCAACGCGCTGACACACATTGTTTGCAACGACACACCATTTTAATTCATTGAAGGGGAGGGGACAATAACCGTTGGCATGGATAACAAAGCATGACTCGGATAGTCGAAAGCGGATTGACACATTCTCATTTACATATTCTGGCAGAATTTTCCTTTCAGCTTTTTTTATTGTTAAACTTTCACTTAAAGCTGTGGGTGGAAGTAACAAAAAGCTTCTAATTTGTACTTATCTCAAAAGATCAATAACTTATGTGATTCTGAAATGACTCAAAAATACCTAATTTTGGGCGTCGGTGTGACGTTAAACATTTTTTTTTTATGTCGGACAAACAATTTGATTAAACTATCAAGATCAGCCAAAACTATTTCGTAGACATTGGATTTTTAACAATGTATTGTCCATGACAACCATGAACGTCCAAAGGAAATCTTACTTATTTTGCAATACTTTCCAACCAGGTTTTTGCTTACCCAAAGAAATTGTGTTTGGAAACAAGAAACAGCTTTCTAGAAAATTAAAAGCGATGTTTATTCTCTCCGCGTCAATAAACAACTGCGGGAGATCAGCAGATTTTAATTTCTTGAAAGCAGTTTCGATATATTGTAGAGTTGAATTGAAGAAAAAAAACTATCTACTTAGACTTTCACACATTATGGTTATCTCGAAACTTTTGTCTTAAGTATGCTTTTATAGTCTGTCAACAGATTACGGATAAATTCTTATAAATGTTGGCATTACGTATAAATGTCATATATTGTATGATTTATATATACACAGGGATGGCTATAGCTGATCTGTTTATCTGACACGTTTATGAGTTTATCCTTTATGACGGTGGGAGCATTTTCATCTCAATAAGCTCGTAGCTCATACAGGTCCAAAGAGGCAACATTAATATTTATAATAAGATATATATTGACAGCATCCTGAGGAGGCGGGCTTTGGTATTTATCCCACATCTATTGGTCATACAATGCTGTTCCCGGGCTAATATGTTATTTTATCGCCCACTGAATTATATGATATCGTCAAGATTGGACATGCCAGCCACAATAATAATCTGTGATGATATTGAACAGGTTTTAGTTTTGGGGTGAAGAAAAGCCTATTACAGTTTCTTGCCGCGGTTTAAGTCCGTCATGATTTGTTTATAGGGATTGACAGATTGTCTACATCAAAGAAGTGTAACTGTATTTGTTTGTAAACCTATTCCTTTATAGATACATTGGTTGAGAGAATCGATGAAGTAACTATGCCATGTGGATCACACCAGATCATGTGTTTCCTGAGCCGAGTCTGCCTTCCCCTTCGCTGAAATACACCCGTGTGCTCCCACTTGTACCTGTGACCTGTGGGAGCAGGGATGGCTTCCTGACTTCGTCCACCATTAATACTGGTACCCCCGAAACGCTTCTTTCTCGCCAGGCTATTACTGTTTACGACAACAACTGGTATCAGTACAATGCGACTGGGTTGGGAGTTGTCCCTGGTAACTGCCGTCATATAAGTGAAATATAACAATACAAAATGAACTTTATGTCATTTTTAACAGGATAACAACAATACCATCTGTAAACCTTTTTACGCTCCTGCAGCATAGGCTATATTAGCGGACCATTCTAGCCGCTGCTGAATCAAGCTTTGTTCGCCCAATATGCAAACAGACGGAGCTTTTTCAGAATACTGACAAATAACAAATTAGGCTATGTTCATACGGGGGTGTTGGGCTGCAGTTTTGACATGGTATCGTAGGTCAACGTGCTGTTTGTTACCTACTTTTCTAGGAAGCCAATCACTGTTCATATGACTAATCAGACTAGAAACGACCGATACACGTATCTGATTGGATTGTCTCATAGAGCTCTCTCTGTTGGAAATGGCAGACAAAGATTACCTGATGTAGCAGTGGTTTGAATGGTTTTGAAAAGGATATATAAATAGCCGCTTTTACAGGAGATATGGGATATATTGAAGGTTGGAATATTATGGATTACTATACTTTTGTCCAATATAGAAAAATAAATTTAAAATTTAAATACCTTGATCTTATGTCATCGATCAATATTAGGCCCTATGTTCTTAAAGCCTGGCATAACCGTTAACTGATCCTTCCCTATATTCCTGATTCTCAAAAATTGCATTTGAAGCAGTCCATTGCTAACTGACCGTCATTCTCGCTTGCAAAGATTTTCGTACCTTAACAAATGATACAAGTAAAGTCCCCTCTGTACATGGTGGGAAGTTCTTAAGTTACCAGTGCCAGTTGGAGTCGTTACGTCAATTAGCTTCAATGCACCAGTACTGTTAACTTTGATATTGACAGGCGCCAATTCCAAAACGAGACTATATCCCATAGAGGAGCTGAAATCACTACTTTTATCACGTTAGCTCTTTAAATATAGAAGCCTGTTTATTGTTTTTGCATGTCTTATATTTTTCTTTGGTGTAAATTTAAGCTATTAAAGTAAGTGACCATTACAGTTCATTCCACATCAATTTGATAAAACCGACACCACTGTGTTTTTCTTGTTTTCCGGCTTTTTTATTAGGACAAGATATTGTTCGAACTCCTTAATCTAATTGCATTTTCAAAATATTATTTTTTTCACAAACCATAAATACTTGTAGCAACATATAAAGTGGTTCGTCTGCCCCCATGATATAGTGAAAACCGTACCCACGTATTTTTAGCCAAATTTAACGTACATATATATATTCACAGTCTATATGTATATTTGTGCCGCGATGGTAACAGTCTATCCTGGGTACCTCCCGGCATGCTGTGGTTATAGCTGGAGCAGATGAGATAATGAGGATGTACTGACCAGATGCAGGGACTTCTACACTTGCAATACCTGCAAGTTTTCGATGGAACTTAGATTTTCGAATACCCATGGTAAGTAAAGTTTATTTTCATTAATTAAATTTGAAATAACAAAAACATCTTTCACATTTTGATATTTGAGTGTTATTTTTATTTAAAAGTGAGAAAAGATTTTGTCCATGCTCTTTAACTAAACCTACTTCAAAGTATTCACTTTCATCTTTCATACAGAAGTTGCTCGAACAAATTATTACAAGTTACCATGGCCATTTACATTTTCATTGGATGTTTGTGAGTTAAATCTTAACAGTGTTTTGTTTATAAACACGACGTGACTTGTTCAAATAGTTACTTAATTATATGAATTGGTGCAAAGATATCCTAAGTGAGATTTCTCACAAAAGCAAGTTATGCAATGGTATATGATTATAAGTCATACCCCTTTAAACGTGACAAAAAATATTCATGTTTCAGGGCCCATTAGAAATATCTTGTCATGTAACTGGACACTAAGAACGAATAGTAACTATAGACTATATATGTACAAATGGTGTTAAATGGTATAATCTAATATTTAAAAAAAATTCTCAGTTTCGGACGATCAGTTTTGTTTTAAATCAATCCTTCCCTCTATACCCTCTTTATAGGGTTCGAATGTGAAATATTAAAAATTTACACTGCCTTTGATACAATTTTTCAGTGCGGTATCATTGAAACTTTTACTGAATCACGTGTAAATATTAATATTGTAGACCTTAGTCAAATTCATGCTTCTTCCAAGATCAATAATTATCCTTGTATTAGAAATCTCATCGTTATTTTATTTCCCAACAGTTTAAATATGGGGACAATGTTGATGTATGAAGCCCATGTAATCGAATGAAGGTAATGTGTATTATGCAGTTCTAATTTGATTATGTAAAACAGAATTTCCTATACAGAAAAGATGCAATTTTATCTGTCAATTGCTGTGATGAAACACATCCCTTGTTACTTCCTTAAATGAAATTTACATTTGAACAAATTAAAAAAGGAGTTAGAATCGGGCAGATAAAAGTTTACAATGTTTTTGAACTCTTTTTTCAGTTTGGTGTAGGTAATTGTAGAAAATTATCATGTAATGTAGTTTGAAGTAGAACAGGTAACTTCCATTAAGGACTTCTCATACCTGACATTCCCGCCTAGATGGAATACACATGTAAACGAAATTGTTTTCTGTAAGTAATTTTTATTTCTATTTTAATACCTCCTTGGCACGATGACTAAATTTGGTGACAGCAGTTTCGTTTTTTATGCTGACATAATATGATAGTGTTTACTGTTTTTACGTTTTTAGTGACGGTTTGACTAAGCAGAAACAGTTGGTTACGTTAAACAGTCTGTCTAGAAACAGTTTCCACATGTTACCATGTCTTTGATGATACTGAATGACTGGCCCTGTCAATCATTCCAAGCAAAAAACACCTTGTTAGAAGTTTAGAAATGGTAGGGCGTTTTGGAGTGTCCTGGTGAGGCCACAGCTTTCTTATTAAGTCGCTGTCTATATTAACATTGGAAGTAATCTTGCCCATCCTTCTTGCTGATTGAAGTCAGTTTTTAACGCAATGTTTATTTATTTATTTGACTGGTGAATGTTTGTATTATTATAGCATAAAAGCTGATGCGAAATCCCCACCAAGCGGCAATTAGCGTTGTAAAAGCATCTGTACTTTGTATACATAGCCAAATCATCTTGTAAATGTGTGGATAATTGCCAGTCATCAAAACGCAAAAGCACATCGGATATTGGTCACTTCAGTTCGGAATGCCATTGCGTTGTTCTTGAAATTATTTTTTTGATTAATCATTTAAACCGCTGTGCACTGTGTAAATAATTAAATTTACTCTTCGTTTAATCATTTACTGTCTTGTCTGCAAACTAAAACATCAAAACCAGCGAGGTATTTATAAAATTGTCTCGTATGCATCAACAGACCATAAAACATCAGGATTACGATAAGGAAATAACTTAAACACTAATTGTTGGTTTAAACATGTTTAAACATATACACTATAAGCTAATAACTTATATTGTGTATGCAAAAGTATTATTCATTTTAAATAAATTTATAACAAACACAAAATAAAAAAAACACATGCTAGTGTCCGAGGACTTAAAACAATTTGTTTTGTTGACATATAATTATTTGAAGAAAAAAAACCACAAAAAAACTCTATACATTTGTACAAGTAATCTTTTTGTTTTTTCTTATGCAAAGTAAACTTGTAAACTTATAAACTTGTAAACACTGATTGTTACCCAGAAGCTATTATGTCACAAACATTTTACTTTAGATATAGTTAGAATATATATCATATATAGGTCTTATCCGTGATTTATGGGCTATAAAACTGAATTTTAATTCCATTATTTTCTATTCTAATAAAACGGATTTACATTGGCAGCATGTGGAACAAAAGAAGTTTAAAAAAGCGTTATTTTTGCGATGTTTTTGTCGATATGCACAAATCTTGATTTCATCGTGACTGCTAAGCGTGCCGGTGGGGATAACTGCAACAAATGCACATGAATTTCTTGTAAATGTAGCATACGAAAATTTATTTAGACATGAAGCATAATCTTTTTAAACTTTTGCATTATTCTTTGACAGTTCATCGTACATTTAGGATATAATAATTTCTGGAAACTAGTACATTGGGCCATTCTAGATAAGTCAATAAAGTTCTGTTTAATTTGTTTCAGTTGATTTTCGGCGGTAAATATCCCGGATAACTTTTTTTAAAATAAAGAAGATCACATAGCTCGCTTTTCTGTTATGCCGTTATAGTATTCCAATATTGTGGTTTTATTGGGTCTCATTTCAAATATACACTGAAATTGATAGGGTTTCATTTTAGTACAACGGTATGGTATATTGGGGATGAGAAGAGCAAAGTATACCATGGAACAGAAATAACACATAGTTAGTTGAGAGCATCATGGGTTGGTCAAAATAGCAGACTTCTTTTCTGTTTTTCTGTTCCCATGGGCAGCGTAGTGTTAAAGTCGGGTTCACTCAGAAGCCCTATCTCTCAATGTCAAACTGATCCAGAAACAGTCTACAGTATGAGGTGTACGCCTGTAAAATTCTCATTCGTCAAATTTTATTACCGTCGACTCGTTAAAGTCAAAGATTCCCGCAACCAGATGATAAGAACAGGTTAAGAACTTTGGTCAGCTCGTTTGTAAAGTTTACACATGCTACAGGGTCTGCAGAGTGGTGAAGAGCCATTGCCCATTTGTCAAACTCCACACGTGGCAAGAGCAGCGGAGTTTAACCTCTGCCGCAAAATCACCGAACTACATTTAGTGGCTGGCGGTTTGGCGGAATGTTCTAGGACTTGAGGCGGCTGGTGACTAGGCTATGTCTGACGATTAACCAATGTTTATTCATTTATTGAATCGTATGTATACAGAGTGACCTGTTCCGTGACATACACTGATGTTAATGTAGATCACATCCTCCAGATTTGGGCTGCTTTATTGCATAAGGTTGATCTTTCTTGGTCATAATTTCGTTCTTTTGTGGGAACCTTTTCTCTGTCGCAGTGATTTATTTCCCGAACTATTTATTCAGAAAGATTGTTGATTGTGATATTCCTGACCCTTTCACAGCCAAACCTCGAGAGTAAAGCTGTGAGGCGGTCAGGGTTTCATGGACAGATGTTCTCTCCAGTAAGATGCTCTCTCAACGGGGAGTTGATTTACGATGAACCGGTCGGTCGCTTAACACCACCACGACTCTAGCCTCTCAAAACAAATTCACGCTTTTCCTTTTCCTTGTCAAAACTCAAAATTACGAGCAATAACTCTTCGCACGTGTCAATGTTATTTTCAGTCTCTGGTTACATGTGCTAAATCCCGGCTAATAACCTCAATAAATGGAAACAAATCTGAAACTGAACACTTCAAACTTTTTAACGACAGATTGAAATTGTAGTTGAAAACAAGCAGATATCTGTTGAATGAGCGCTGCCATGAAACTTAAGTGATCAACTGATTAAAAAGTTTGAGCTGCAATTCATATTGTCTAGTCGTATGCGATTAAAATAATAAAACAACCCAACAACCATTTACACAAGTATTTTATTTGATATGGTATAATTGAACTGTTACAAAACCAGATGAGTTTAACTGCTATAGATTACAAACACAAAGATAAGGTCTCTGAGTAGATTTAAACCCATCGAAAAAAACTGTCTCTGAAAGTTTATCGAGAACATGAGAAGATTTATCGCTTTTTATTAATAGTCATCCCTGTGCCAGTGTGATTATCTTTAGAAGTATAAATAAATATATTTGTTATGCTTTAATGTCACCCTTTTGTTAGAATGGAATTTGGTATAATATAGATATTCACAGAAAACATTTTAATATAATTTGAATTATTTCACATATTACAATAACACAACAGATGTCATAAACTACATCGAAAATAAAAATACATTAATTATGTTTATACAAGATACACATATTGATGATAGAAATACTGATATCTTTAAAAATGAGTGCGGTTTTGAAGGTCTGTTTGCCCCATATAACTCAAATTCCACAGGTTTTGCGATTCTATTTAATAATACTTTTGAGTTTTCCATAGAAAAATCTGACATGGATCCAAAAGGGAATTGATCATAACTGAAAATAAAACTTAAGAAAGAAAGTTTGTTTGAATTAAGAACATTAATAACATTTACAGGTTCACCATCGTTGTGCAAAAACTTATCCCTAAAACAGAGGAAAAAAAGACGACCCGATTCGGAAACACACAAAACTTCAGGGAAACGCCACATACTCGCCAACAACCTACAACTTTATGTTTAAGAAAGATATGAACAAATTTACTAATTCGACTCTGGTATACGTATAATTAGCCTGTAAAGTTAAGATAACACAGTGTGAACACACTAAACCTATATACCTCGGTTGAAATAAATTAGTATCTGTAATAATACATTGGAGATGTATGACATTGACCTTGAGGTCACGCCCTTGAGTGATAGTCGCGAGTTTTATTTATCTTTATTATGAAAATCCATAAAGAAGTTTCCCTTAACGGATACAGACACCTGTATTAACACACTGGAGATATATGACCTTGACCTTCGAGTCAGGAGCTTGAGTGATAGTCGCGACACCACCTTATGTCATGTGTAACAATCATTCACAAAGCAGTTAATGGGATATAGCCCGGAACAGATACAGAAGTGGCTAATATTGGATTCACAAGACAATGTTGGATTATACAATTTATTAAAAGTTGATACCAATACATAAATAAAGATAATGTTACAATTAATAAAGGACATCAGACAGAAGACTTTTTATGGATAAAAACTTTATTAATACATCCCACAAGGTTTCGGTCTAGTTTCTAAGGTCTGTTGTAAGCTACTGAGCCTGATAACGCCATAAGATAAAAAAATAATTAGAATTAGTCCATAAATGAGTAAATTTCAGTTTAATACAGCCATGAAATATTTATTTGATATCCCACGTGTGAGATACAGCTTTCCCACGCTATGATTGGTCAATTTCTGTTCATTTCAACAAATGAAACGCTACAAGCCAAACGGACTACTTCTCT
>JAUELC010143082.1:288-11338 GCA_031471745.1 Cryptochiton stelleri
CTGTGTTGTAAAAATACATAATGCATATTATTGATGCATTTCTGCGGCAATTACAAAAAATAAAGTACACCCATTCGCTTACTCAACTGTTTTTGTTTGCCTTTTTATAAATAGTGTTTTTTTTACATTTAAGGTTAATGATTTATATTACAAATGAGCTTAATCGTGTTACATTTAAGGTTAATGTTTTATTTTACACCTTGTGTTAATTGTCTTACAAATAAAGTTAAATTTATATTTATGGT
This sequence comes from Cryptochiton stelleri, assembly GCA_031471745.1. Taxonomy (NCBI): domain Eukaryota; kingdom Metazoa; phylum Mollusca; class Polyplacophora; order Chitonida; family Mopaliidae; genus Cryptochiton; species Cryptochiton stelleri. Next base: position 534 of record JAUELC010143082.1, read on the forward strand.
TGATTTTCTAACAAATACGGTTAAGTTTTACAATTAAGGTAAATCTTGAATCTAGGGATTGCACAAACCCGTTGAAAAGCGAAAAACAAATTCGGAAATCTCCTTGTGTCGATATTCAAGTTGAGCCAAACTGCGGTCGTTATATGGGCTGGGCAGTCTTCGATTGGGATATGCACACGCTCTGCAGGGGATGCTTTCAGCATAAGGCCCTGCTCAGCCTGGTACTTCAATAAGGGATTCAAATACACGACCCAGCGTTCAGCCTGGTATTAAGGTTGTTTGTTTGTTTGATTGGGGTTTTACGCCGTTCTTAAGGCTATTTCATTTATATGACGGCGTGCCAGCCCAATAGGTGAAGGTAACCACCCACGACACCACTGGCAACAAACAATGGCAATATACAAGACAATCACAGGACAGAACAGGACAGAACAGGACATAATAGGACGCCACAACAGGTTCTTGTTTCCCCTTCGCTCCGACAGCACCAGGGCAGCACGAAGCTCCCTCCAACCGCCCGCGCCTGGTATTAAGAGTCCGTTGTGTTTATTGACTTTCGTCGATTTTGACTCCAACAAGTTTATGAGCTCAAATTCCGACTCAAACTCCAGCAACTCCTTTCAATCCAAAATAAAAAAAAATATATATATATATATATATATCCGAACCAATGCCCAACGTGGTGCTGGTGGTTAGAATACCCAATACCAAACCCAGTGGTGACTTTTGTGTGCTGGTTTTCCTCTGGGTTTTCGGACAAACACCGGCAATACATAGTGGTCATATAAGTGAAATACCCCTGAATGCAATATCATACACCAATCAAACAAACAAATACAGATAAAAACGGGCAACACGTTATTTGACATTTGAATAAAAATTCAACGCGTCTGCTGGCGAGAAGACGGGATTTCGGTTGCTTAATATTTTCAGGATATCATGCAACTTCTGCATAAAATGATTGGCTTAGACCAAATATTATTAAAGAGCCATTCCTAGTAGAAGTGGAGGAGTTGTGTATATTAATCAACCCAAAATATTCTAAGATATCCGTCAAAAACAAAATCGGTTATGAGCTCGATACTATTTAGTATACCATGTCATTTATTGGCTTACATCGACTCCCAATTTCACAACAATGCTCTCCCAGATTGTGACTCGCGCGACTTGACGAATACACAACCCAGTGCTTAAGATGGTAATACGAATTTAGATTGTATACACAGTGCTACCGAATCCATTGTTTGGATTGATATTAGAAATGGGGGTGCCGAAAACAATGCTCAGTCTGGTATTAGATATTCTAATATGGAATACGGTGCTCATTTTGGTATCAGGGATTCGAGTGTCCAAAGATCAGTGTGGTATTGCGAATTCAAATTCGCAGTACGGAACTCAGTGATCACTCCGTCTCCCTACCCTATTTTGATCTATGCGTATTAAATTGCTTGAACAATGTGTGTCGTACTTAAAATTATTTCGAATGTATGGCGGTGGTCAACGTTTTTGCTGAATGATACTAGGAAGTACATGGGGGAAATAATTTATCATAATTCGGTACGTCACTGCTGGTAATTGAAACGTTGTGCGCATGTAATTGTCACTTTCAACACTATATAGATCCTATCACTGAATTAATTTCATATTCAAGGCGGACATATACAAACAGCACAGTGGTCTGTACGAGCTATCTGACATAGAACGCGCTTCTATCCCAAAAATCAAGATCAAGTTCAATAATTGCATTACACGAATTTCGACACTATTTGTATTCATATAGTACACGTACGGTAAGTGTATTATATTTATACAGGGTAACGACGGAACAGTCAAACAGTGGGGAAATCAATGTTTATTCTAGTGTAAAGTCAATGTAGAAATGACCAGAGACAACAAAAACTAGCTCTCTTATTTGTTTGACTCAATGTTCAATATTCCATATGACCTCAACGAGTTGGAACTACTTGTCAATCAGTTGTATATTAACTCCGTTTGTTTAACTATTCATGTCATCCACGAGGCATCTGGTATGGTCATTCAAATTAATTTCTTTTATCACTAAGAAGTGACAAAGAAATGGAAAAAGGGATGGATTATGAGTACATGTTGTCATGGTAACTTTTCGTATTGCCTCTTAATCATTCATGAGGTATGGACACTTCTCCCGTGTTGCTTCGTGGATACCCGTCAATCATCTTATAGGTTAAGTTAGTAAGGAAGTGATCATTCAGTGAGAACTGAGCGATGAATTGCCAGGACAAATTCAAATGAAATGAGATAATAAGCACTTTGTCATCAGCTCTTATTTAGAAATATGACAGTCAGTAATAGCATGGGTCCCCTTAACACTTTAAAAGCTCTATTTTGTTTTGAGTCACGAAATCCGTTCAACGACGAGTCCAATATACCTTTATTGCTAACAATATTGTATCTCATGTGTTGCACAAATTGTTCTGAAATTGTCCAAAATGACGAATAAAGTGTTTTCAATATGTCAAAATGTTGACCTTTTCATGTTAGACGTTATACCGTTTCGACATCGCGTAATTCAGCTCTCTTAGCAATTCAACTGTTTGTCAACAGTTAGAAATTGTTTTTTTTTTAATTTATCAAAAAACTTGTCTTTATTGGAAATAGCTTGCTTAAAATTATACGATGTATTCCTGTTTCATCTACGATTTGAGAAATAAAAATCGTAGACAAAACAGGAATAGGCTACAGGAACGTCACAGGCGACTGGTGTATTAGCCGTGAATTTATGATATCAGGCTGTGATATTGTAAGTAGTTTAACCACGGTTGAGGAATACTATATTATAGGGCCTTGGTAATTAGGCCTTAAATAGTAAGTCTTTAAGATTTGTACTGCTTTTGTAGGCTATAATAGATCTCTGTAGCAGGGGTTTAGACATTTAAGGTTCAACTTTTTGATATTCCTTGATAAGCAAACTGGCAAATTGAGTGCTGGGATTGTCATATTGGAATACAAAGGGAATTATATCTTTCTTAGAGCCTTTACCTGGTTCCAAATTTAAACCTAATGGATACAATGTTTGAAGTGTTTTAATCCAATAAGATTTTCTCTCCAAGCGTTTCTGTTTAGTTTCCTCTATTGAAGGAAGAACTGGTGTTTTCTCAATCGGCATTATTTCAAAATGATCTATTACCGAATGTCCGGGAAGAGAAAAATGATCAGTAACTGGAGATGTCAGACAATATCTGCAGTAATGTAATGGAACACAAATGACTGTTAGCTCTAAGCCTAAGGGGATTTTTGGTTTCTCCAACATACAGTTTCAAACACTTCTAACAATTGATACGATATATATATTCTGAATCACAGTTCAAAACTTTTGCCAAATGATAAACATTTCTTGTTTGTTCCACCCTATTTGGTATATAAAAAAGTTCCTGTGTATAAGATGGTGATAAACTATTCACAGCTTTAACAACTTTGATAGCAAGTTGTCTTGTCCCCCCTAGATGTAGAGCAGGTACAGCGGCTTTGGTTAAAAGATCTTCATACGTACATATGAAATCTCTAAAAACAAATCGAAGGGCTATTTCTTGAATTTTCAAAATTTTCCGTGCATTTCCAATGCTTGTAAAATGCCGTACAACTGGACAATAATCAACAGAGGAAAGGATAAAACTTAAAAATACACATCCTTCTATCATAATCTAAACATTTATTTATTATTATAAGACATGTAACTGTTTAGCTGCCTTTCTACATAAATCTGCTCGTGATATCAAAAATTAAATGGTAGTCTAAATGAATTCCTAAAAGTGAACAATGATTAACTGACTTTATACTGACATCCGTTATCACAAGCTTCTCCTTGACATGCATTTTAGGGGTTAGGAAACATGCTTGGAATTTGCTAGGGTTCGTTTGCATACAGTTTTCATGGAACCAATGAACCGCAATAATGGACTTCTTTTCTAATGTATAAACAATTGTTGGTAGATCATTTCAAATATATATATAGGTTTCATTACGAAATATATATAGGTTTCTCAACGATAATAGATTTTTACCATTGACAGTTTCATGTAGTCAACAAGTTATTTTCATCAATGGAATTGAATAATACTTACATTTCAAATATTCTGTAAAATAGTCAAAGCTATCCAGAAAATTCTTCTTAGCTTTTCGACCCTGAGCTGTATCATTTAGTCTGCCCCAGTTGTCCAACGAATGTAAAGCAGGTCGATACATTTTAGTCAGAGTCTGGTACAAGCTGGGAATTAAGCTTCCATTGCATTGGAAAAATCCAAAACAAATCTCCTGTAAACAAAAAACAAAATAATATCATCAATGTTCAGACCATCCTTCAGACCATTCTTCAGACCAAAGAAATATAAATTTAACAATTCTCTTTACAGTTTATGTTTAATATTTAATACTACGAAAGTACCAAACTGTTATAATGCAGGACCAGCTCCCCTAGATAATTTTAGCCAAAGTTTCAGTCACCGCAGGTTTTTATTATCAATATTTGTCTTCTTCTAGTCTTTTTTTGATTGGTGTTTAGCGTCGTACTCAAGGGTATTTAACTTATATGATAACAGATTATCCACATCTTTGTCTGCCTTACTAAATGGCTCGCAAAAAACACCACCCGTGATTGATGGGCTCACCACATTTGACTGCCTCATATATCTGTGGTAGATCGGAGGAACTCGCTCCCTTACGGTACATCTAAGGAGAATCAGCAGTCCGACACGCTTACCACTGAGCGGGCCCACTTGTTTGGGTAAAATAATTTATATATGCCATTAAGGGCATCAGGTTTTCACCAAAATAATAGTAACTTGTTATTTTCCTGTACATTTTGACTTTTCTTTCGTTTTTGGCTAAAGGACTAGTAGGGGAAGCGGGCCCTGATAATAACATAGCTGTATCGCCACCTGGCCTTCTAAAACAATTGAGGCTTTCTATTGATTGTATCAGAAGGTTGCATGCAGTTTACTTGGCAATAATTTCTTAAATTATTCTGTAAGCTTAAATGAAAATAAAGAGATAAAACCTTATAAATTATTAAGATTATTGTTTAGATCATTCTTATTGGTTTATTTCAATAATGTTGTCTTTAAAACACATGCAGGTCTTCATCCGAAATTTGACATGCTTGTCCAAAAACACATTTAAGCAAAAGCTGCCAGTCTATTTCTGATCTTCCTCATGTTAAGTTGCATACAAGCAGTTGCCTTTCAACATTTCATTTGACCAGATGAGTGCATTAACATCCCAATCAGGTTCAAATAACTCTTCTAATGTACTGTTTAATTATTTTTTTGTTTTTACTTACATCAACAACTTTGAAGTTAGTAAGTGGCACATCAGTTCTAGGTCTGATGAAATACATACAGGAGCCAGTGACAGCCTCATCCGACCCATCAGTTACTATCAGCCTGGGAAGCACTGAGCCTTTACTCACACCAGTTATCACACGACCACACTCTAAAACACAAAACTGTTGTTTATTTTTCAGAAAACAATAATTAAAAGAGTTGTTAATACAATATTGTTGTGTGACCAGACAACAGTACAACATACATATTAAGAATGGAATGACAAGTAATTTAGTCAATTGTTCATGAAGTCCAACACTGCTGTGCGATTTCCGAATCTTATGGCCTCACAATTGTTACATCTTGATCATCAATATTGAGGCTGAATATAGTGTGTTTGTCTATTTGAACAAAAAAGTAACACTACCTCAAATAAGCAGTATGTGCATAATGACGTATGTGTGATGATAAAATAATTTTGACAGTTAAGCCCAATTAACACTGGGCGGGATGACACATTGCATCGCTTGATCCCAATTCAAATTGGGAGCGACAAAACACATGTCATTTCAATGTTGAGACACTGGCTGACTTGCTCTGACATTAGATGATGTCACAATGGTAAATAATGCTCCAACTATACTACATAATATAAAGTAGTCACAGTGATCTATATTATTTTTGAGTGGCATGACAGTGAAGCGACGCTGTGTCACATCCAGTGTGAATTGGGCATCAGTCTGTTATCAGGTACATCTTGTCTATGTATAATCAAGTTGGTGAGTTTCTGCGAAGAAATCAAGTTGGTTTATGTGAATAAATCAAGTTGTTTTCTTTGAATAAATTAAGTTGTTTTTTTATGGAAACCAGAACATGCCAAACATAATTCCAATTTAAAAGGAATTTAGTTAAGAATAGAATTAAATAATTTAACACATCAAGTTTAAAATCTCTAGCTCAAACAGTTGTCTACAGTTTCAATGAATAAATCACGTTAGTGAAATTAGATAAATGGTTGACCCTAAACCACTTTCAATGAAAACCTAACCATCAAAGTACCCAATAAATCTATACATACAGTTTAAATTCTACATCTGTGTCAAACAGTTGGACTTTTACCATGTTCATATGATTTCTAAATACAAATATTGTTGGTTTCAATAAAAAACAGAACAACAGTATACATGTATAAGTCAACAGCCAAAAAATATTAATTTGATGTTACATGTATCATAAAAGTTAAAACACAACAAGAAGACAAATTCATCCATATTCCCCGCCATAGTAGATCAGAACTACAAATACATCTAGAGGATTATTAGTTTTTGGAGTTCTGCTCCATAAACGAAATTGACTTCTGTTTATAACAAGTCCAACTTTGTATCCTTGGAAATAAAAAAAAATAAAAAATATTGGTGAATCCGTAATAGCAAAAGGCACAACTACAGTTAATGGAGAATGTGTCTACCAATTTTCATAAAGATATGCCTAAAAGGTTTTCAGTTCTGCTCCGGAAGCGAAATGCACTTCTGTTTATGACTTATTAATCTTGTATCCATGGAAAATTTTTAAAAATAGTGAATCTGTAATAGCAAAAAGCACAACTACAGTTGATGGTGAATGTGTCTACCAAGTTAAGATAGGCCTAATAGTTTTTGAGTTCTGCTTCGGAAACAAAATTAATTTTTGTTTATGACCAAGTCAAACTTTGTATCCATAGAAATAAAGAAAAACAAAATTATCGGTGAATCCATAATAGTGAAAGGCACAACTACAACTGATGGTGAATATGTCTACCAAGTTTCATAAAGATAGGCCTTATAGTTTTTTCGGGTTCTGCTCTGGAATCGGATGGGGGTCAACTGGCCGGACAGACGTTGGTCGTACCATAATACGACTGATTTTCATCAGTCTTATAAAAAATCACAAGACTTGTCACTTTCAGTATCAGCTGTGACCAGGACAAGAGTATATGACATCACCTTGATGTAACAATAGTGATGACATCGTAAAATGTGATGTAGTCTCTTTGTGATGTATAAACTGCGTGATAATATCACTAAACCTTGCGTCTAATAGTTAATCTAGAACATGAGATAATGTAAAGGATTTTAATCTATTGACATCCCTGTGCCTGTGAAATTAATCTTTAGAAATATATATTTTGGTGGATCTGTAGTAGCAAAAAGCAGTTGACGACAAATGTGTCTACCAAGTTTAACAAAGATAGGCCTGCCAGTTCTGCCAGTGACTTAAGTCCATACTTGTACCCATGGAAATGAAAAAAAATATAAAAAAATAAAAAAAATTTCAGTGAATCCGTTATAGCAAAAGCAACAACTACAGCTGATGGGGAATGTGTGTATTATAAGAATACCAAGTTTCATAAAGATAAGCCTTATACATGTAGTTTACAAGTCCAATTCTGTCATTGACTTAGTCCAAACTTGTTTCCATTGAAATTAAAACATTATTTTTTTAACATTCCTCAATAACAAAAGTCACCAGTTCACCACTTGCTTGATATGTGTACTAAATGTCCAGTGGTTTTGTAGTTATGATCCAGAAACGAAACATGACGGATGGATGGACAGGCAAACGAACAGACAGAACCCATTTCTATATAAATTTCCAAAAACCAAAATGTGCCAGTTTAACTTTTTTTGATGTGTGTGCCAAATTTTACTGAGAAATAACAGATGGTTTTGGCGATATGCTCCTGAACGAAGATTAACCTCAAGCAATGACTAAATCTAACTTGTTTCCATGGTAACTGAAAAAATACAAATTCCAAACTTTCTCAAATAGGGAAAGGCATTAGTTCACCAAATTCTTGATATGTTCACCAAGTTTCATGACAAAATAGTAAATAGTTTTGGTGCTACGCTCAGGAAACAAACATTTAACTCAACTTGTTTCCATGGAAACTGAAAAAATCTAAATTTAAAAAAATCCCTAAATAGCAAAAGGCACAGCGAGTTCACCACTTAGTAGATAAGATACATCTATGTTTGCCAACTTTTGTTAAGATACATTGGGTGGTTTTGTAGTTATGCTCCAGAAACGAAACAGGACGGACGTACAGAACCCATTTCTATAGCCTCTGCCCACTTCGTTGGGGTGGGGGATTAAAATGTTTTAGCTACCTACAGAAACTTCTTAGATTATTGAATATGATTCACCTTCCAATGGAGGCATGGTCAAATCTTGGTAAAAGAACATCACACATTTTGAACCTCCAACAGCAAAAAAGTTTTCGATAGCACGAACATGCTGAAAAAGAAAACAATGAAAATCGGATATATTAATCCAGGCTTACTAATTCATATTTGTTTTATAACATATTTTAGAGCTCTACTCGTATTTCAATTGTGTGGTGATTTAACAATACAACTAGTAATGTCCAAATAGTTTGAGCTTTTGACAAAATTTTGCTTACATTATAAAGAAAACAATAAATTAAAAAAAAACAATTAATTGAACAAAGAAGAAGAACATTTTTCCAGTTGCTTTTTTAATACGTAGGCACTTTATAGGTGACCAGTAGTCATTTTAGCAGTGTACATTTTAAGACTGCAGGAAACCAACTAAATGTACTCTCAAACTCATTTGGAATTTTAAACATCATACTAGTTGTTTGATACATTAAAATGCAATGCACAAATTACATGTTCAGAATCCAGGACAAACTCTTCTATCACAGAAATATCCAGTTTGAGATGATCAGCCAGTGTTATGAAAAGATATTTGAATAGTGGATCCAGTCTCAACTTCCGTTTCTCCCTATTCTCCTTGGCTCGAGTCTCAAGAATGAAAATGGCAAAGAATCAATCAATATTCAAAAGTACAAGTTGCTTGAAATTACAGAATACATTACACATAATCTATTAATGAGATATATTTGTAAGGGGCTAAATTTTTATTTGGTTTTCTAAAAATGTAGGATTATCTACTTTTTTTGCTCTGTGAACTATATATGACCGTGAAAATAATTTCTGTTGCTTCAGTTTATGTCATCGTATACTTATGATAAACGTTGTTTCATTCTAAAGCTAAGGACTTTTAACTGTATGAAAATAAAAAGCAGTTGCCATCTTGTTTGTGTTTAATCTGGTGAAACACAAGTTTATAAATTATTTTATTTATGACATACCTGTCTATCCCTCAATGTTTCCAGCCCAATGACTTGGCCCACAGTACTTCTACGTCTTCTAGCAGCCGAGTATAAGAGAGCAGACATTTGTTCCGAAATTCCCTCCTTTTCCCATGGACTTGGGGTACCGCCACGATCAACACCCCCTTGCCAGGCTTTAGATGTCATTTTGAGAATTTATAACATTCCTCAAAATTAACAAGAAATGTTGTTTCAAAAATCTAAAATAAAAAAATTTGAAAGCAGAAATAATTTAATTATATGAATAATAATCAGCAATGCTGAAGATAGAGATATCACAAATATAATGTGGCATCTGGGTTGCACCTTATACAGCACCAGAAAGTTGTACACAACATGGCATCCAGATTTAGCGAGTGGAAGGAGGATTTGGAAGCACTAGAATTAGTCCGCCACTTTACACAAAGGTCCAAAGTTGACAACAACTAACCATATAACTAACCCTATTAAACACTAACCCTAAGTAGCCTAACCATAAAACTACATTGTAGCTCTAGACATGGAAGTTAAGTAAAGCAGAAAGAATAGCAGTTCTCCTAGCCGAGGCTGGGCAGGCTGCTGGGCTATCCCGCTGTTCAATGGAAAGCTGAATAGAAATGACTCCGGGACACTATATTTAAAGAAAAACATACTTACAATAAAAAAACACAGTCCAAAGAGCACCTTAATATTAAAAATATATAAAAAATTTTGATAAATTCTTAAATTATCACCAGTTCATAGAATACCATAAAGATTAAATAAAAAATAATTATTAAATTATATTATGTGAGATAGACAACTGCTATGTCAAAAATTAAATGTGAGTAAATCTGACATGGATGAATTAATAATATAATGTTAACTTATGCACAATGTACAGACTGTTGGTACATGTAAGTGAGAAAAGGAAAATAGCTTAATTTAATATACTATGAGTTGTGGATAAGATAATCACATAATTTTTTTTTTAACAGTGACTGAGAACAATAACTTTCAGTACATTTGGGATTGAATTCCAAAGTTTCGAACCTTTGACTTTCGAAGTAAAAAAAGACATTCTAGAAGAGTAGAGATACCTAAACAGGTCATAATTGATTTGACGTGCATTATGATTATGTAATGCTATTAATTTAGTAAAATAATTGCTAAAAAATTCAGGAAGAAGATGGTTATGGTAATAAAACCTCTGACGTAACTTAATATGAAATAATCATTTATTTTGTTATATGGTAAAATACAGAGATGATGATACAGTGGCATTGTATGTGTCTGTTTCTTAGCCAGCATAACTATTCTTATTGTTCGTTGTTGAAGTGTAATTATTGGCTGCAAATGTGTAGGGTATGTGTTTG
>JAUELC010143193.1:0-11337 GCA_031471745.1 Cryptochiton stelleri
CCAGACACTTTAAGGAGACAACACATAACCTTCTCATTTATCATTTATAATGTATTTCACGCCTGTTTATATGTATAAATCAGTCGGGACGTAACAGGTGCGAAACGTAGCTGTGATTAGCTGGTATTAATATATCAATGTTCCCTCCCCCTCTTCTACCTCCTATCCCCCCTCCCCCCCCTGTATGTCATTATCTGAGAGCTGGTGATATAGCTGCATACCCTTGGTCAAATACTGGTGATAGTTACTTACCCTTGGTCAAATGGTTTGCGCCATCATGACATGCCATAAACTTTTGTCCTCGCAAAGAAGTAAAATAAATCAAGCAGAAATTTGGATTAACAGGAGCAAAACTGTTAGAATAAAAAAGGTCTATGTATGGATCAAGTTGCATGCGGTCCTTCCGTGTAAGTTATCTGACGCAAAACACCCAGTTTAAAAATTAAATCAAACAAATTAAGAAAAGGCCGGTATGGAATAATATAAACCACAAGTCAAATTCAAAGTCGAATTGATAATTATTATTAAATAGGTTTGAAACGTACACAAATTCAACAGAACATACTAACATTCTTGAAGATACAAATAAACTTTAACTACATGTTGTAGATACTAAACACTGTAACACTGTATACTTCACTATCTATAGGCCTACAATTCGGATATGGCTACTGTAACTGTCCTGATATTAGATTCCTAGCTGTTCTATGCAGATACCTGATTCCCTGAGAATCACCCCAAGATATTCAGTTCCAATTCTCTTGAAATTCGTTCCAAACATTATACCATTCTACTGTTCTGCTAGAAAATCCCCATTGGTCAACAGTTTAGGGTTAACGATCTTCATTGGTCTATCACACACTTATCTGATTTGTTAAAATCCACGCTTCTGGTTTGCCAATTTACGCGGGATCACTTGTTAATCAGAATCCTTATTTTGCACCAAACCATTTCTCAAGAACTTTACGGTTAATACAAGCTACCACCTTACACGCTATACATAATTAAATTATTTACCTAATAGCTTCATAAAAAAAACCGCGTTGATATTCGAACCAAAGGCGGACAGAGCTGTTGTTTGTTGGTTTCATTGGTGCATATAGCACAGCTGACAGTAGAAACTGCTTTACATAAGAGTTGTAATGGTTAGGCAGATGCTTTGAACGAAGTCTTAAAGTCAGAGGGCGGGTTATGGGTGGGAGCTTCCTGTGATCTGGTGCTCTCTGGTTAAAGCGGCGGTGGTTGGAGGGATCCTCCTGTGGTCTGGTGCTCTCTGGTTAAAGCGGCGGGTAGTTGAAAGGAGCTTCCTGTGATCTGGTGCTCTCTGATTAAAGCGGCGGGTAGTTGAAGGGAGCTTCCTGTGATCTGGTGCTCTCTGATTAAAGCGGAGGGTGGTTGGAGGGAGCTTCCTGTGATCTGGTGCTCTATGGTTAAAGCGGCGGGTAGTTGTAGGGAGCTTCTTGTGATCTGGTGCTCTCTGATTAAAGCGGCCGGTGGTTGAAGGGAGCTTCCTATGGTCTGGTGCTCTCCGATTAAAGCGGAGGGTGGTTGGAGGGAGCTTCCTGTGATCTGGTGCTCTCTGATTAAAGAGGCCGGTGGTTGGAGGGATCTTCCTGTGGTCTGGTGCTCTCTGATTAAAGCGGCCGGTGGTTGGAGGGATCTTCCTGTGATCCGGTGCACTCCGATTAAAGCGGCTACAAGAAGTCGAAGTATTGTGTGGCTAGCACTATAAATTCTACACTTTGTCTTATTGCACCATGTTTTGCATTCTGTTCTTGTATTGTATCTTGTCACTGTTTGTTTCCAGTGACGCCCAGGGTGGTTTCCTCTTATTGGGCTGGCGCACTGTCAAATGAGTGAAATAACCGTAAGAACGGCGTAACATCTGCTGAAAGCAGATTAGTTGTGTACAAATATATAAATCTTCATGTTATTTTGCGCCATCTTATTCTAATGTTATTAATTTGTGCAGATAATCTTGTACAAGTGGCAATAGCTACTATATAGGTTGGTTGATGTAAGTCTATGGAATAATTAAAGATAAATCAGCAATTGACGTACAGATTTGATACGAATATTTCCATTATTCGAGTTTGCTCTGTCTGTCTTCATTTTTATTCTTCCTGAATTTGGAAGTGGAATTTACGTCTTCATGGTCAAACCATATTGTAATGTTATCAAAAACAAAAATTGTGCATCCCGAATTTCAAAGCAAATCCGATCTTTATATAAATACTCAATGGAGGCATGCATGTTATTCTTTCTCTACATTTATTCAATATCTCTTGGTCACTCAGAGTGAGATACCATTTTGTCTGTTACAAAACAACTGATGCCCAGCTTAACTGAGTGGAATTAAGGGGAGTTGCGGATGATAGGAGCATGTAAGAATTGTCATCTGGATGAGAACTTCCTCATATAGTTTCTTTATAAACAAAAAGGCGTTTATATGTTGCGTAGGACTGAATGATTTACCCAGGAGGTTATTCGATCTCAACATATAGCTGTCTTTATTGACAGAGATGCACCTGGTAATTGATTTAGCAATCCTTCGATGGTGCAATAAGAGCTTATGTGGCAGGTCTATATATCATGTTTAGTCTCAAGAGATGAGCCAGGAGGTAGAAGCGATCGGGGCCAATCTTAATTAAAAATCCCTTAAAACGGTTTTTTTTTTTTAATTTTTAAATATAATATTTGTGTGTTTTATCTTCGTAACATTAAGCGACCAACAAAAGTAAAGCGGCGGAGCGAGATTTTATAGTGGAAGGAACCCGCCTCTCGTAAGTCACTGGCAACTTATCCTCATACGCATGTTTTCGAGCCAAGCTAAGAATTTACAAGCTACACCATTTATTCTCTGATCTGTAATTTCGGGAAAAAAATGTTTCTATTTAAATTTGCGTCTGTTCTTTACCAGTAATATTATATCAATGATTAAGAATTAAGGAAATTTTCAATTCAAAAGTGGAATTAAATATTATAGAAACTTCAGAACTTAACACGAGAAGAGAGACATCAATGAAAGATAAACTGTTGGAAGACGATAAACAAACTGAGAAACCGAATCAAAATTAACGCGAACAAAATCTGCAATGACAGCAACTATACTGCATAAGTGAAATAAGACTCCTCACTTTACTTTATCCAATTATTATTTTCACGTTTTATTCTCACCCGACAATTTAAATAATCTAGAGCTCGTTTTGATTCCATATCCGGCAGCCCCGCATTAATCTCATTGCTCGTCGCGGATTGGCTACCGATGACTCTCGAGGGACAGACGCTTTACTCAGAAAGCGGTATTAAAATGATACCTAGTCTCTACCAAGTACAAAGGATCATTTAAATGGAATATCGAAGGTCATCTAATAAAATTATAGGAAAAGTGTGGTTACTTAAGCATTACGCTAAAATATAATCTCAATATGTCGGAAACAAGTAAGGTAGTGATTGAAAAGGCCAAAAAGGGCCTTTCATGTGTTAAAAGTGTGTTTACACATCTTAGTTGTGATCATGTTACCAAGTTAACAATTTGAAACAAAATAATTGAACATGTCCTTCTTTATGGTTGTGAACTATGGGGCCTGACTGGCCTACGTGATTTAGAATCAATCCATACGCAATATTATAAATATGTTTTGGGACTGCCCAAAAATACTCCTAACGTATTAATATATGATGAGCTTGGGCGTCATAGATAAAAAAAATAGATGTTTACAAAAGAAGTGTGAAGATGTGGTCAAAACTGGTTCAAAATAATCCGTCAATCCTTTATAGGTTATATGTATATGTTAAACAGATATCACTTAGGACTTACAAAAACATCTTTCACTCGAGCCATGAATTGGGAAAACTGTTATGAAACAATAGATATGGTTATTTATTCTATAATGAAAATGTAAACAACTATGAGGTGTACCAAATAGATAGAACGGTGAAAGATTGTATTGTCTAAGAGTGGTTTACAGTTAGTAATTCCTCCACACGTAACAGTCTATACTCGAGTATAAAACTAAATTTTGGTTCGGAGCACTACATTGAGAAATCAGAAAATGTAAGCTACAAATTTGTTAACACTATTGCACGCTTTAGGTGTGGTTACCATGGGTTAAATATAGAAACTGTTAGATACAGACACATCCCAAGAGAACAACGTTTATGTGGAGTATGTAGAAAGGGTAGTGTAGAAGACGACTATCACTTTCTGTTATGTTGTACCTTATACACAGATATAAGAAAAAAATATCTAAAGAACAGATTTGTTCATGGCCGACCTTAAGTAAACTTAAAAAAATACTTGAAATAAAATCATCACGCAGGTGATGTCGCCAAACTAAGCAATTTTATAAAAGACGCTCAGAGATTAAGAAGACAGGCTATCAAGTGTATTGAATTTGTAAATTCCTGTGGGCATAATCGCCATCTTGTTCTGTGTTATATAAGAACAAGATATAAGAACTACATATTATGTAGGAGAAGGGTTGTATGGCCCATTCCTGAATAAACAAACTGCACCTGAAATTTGATTCCGTTTCTCGGTTTGTTTTATTGTCTTTTTAATTATCTTTCAATGAGGTATTTTTTTCATGCAAAGATCAGCTTTTTCGACAATATTGATCTTCAGTTTATCCTATTTTTTTTCTTTATGTATGCGAAAGAAATCTTCTGAGCGATTCATCTGGACATCTAGTCTTGTACACAGTACTCTATTTCCATAGTACAGCATGTGTTTCTGTCCTCTATCTGACCAGATCAGGGAATTAGAAAATGCAGAAGAGTGGAAACCTATTTAACAGAAGAGGACTTCGCAAATCATAAGATTACAAATTGAGTCGTCTTCAGAGAATGGCTGCGTGGGTGTTTATATGATGTTAGTTAGAAGTGATTTAATCCTTCAGCGTACCTGCCAGGCTAAGAAAGACAATTAAATCCAAGTAAATCCAATTCTTGACTGGACACGGGATCTTTTCGATGGTTGATACATATCTCCTCACGATAACTAGTCCATTGACTGGAAATGTCTCTATCTGTTTTATCCCCGTACAATGGACTCGATACTATAGACTGCAACATAAACACACACATTAGTTACCTCGTCTGGTCTTATCGCAGCATCTCTGGGAATCGATCCGCCCCGTGACTTGTTAACTTTAACACTTTAGTTATATTAAATAGAGACTTAAACGATTGTTCTGATGGAGATTTCATGAAGCAAGTGAGATAACCAGACACTATCTGAGTTAAACTCTTTAAAGACTTGAATATGTGGTTAGCATCACTAAAGAGTTGAATACAGAGTTGAGTGAGAGGACTTGAAGCAGACTACTGTATTTATTGAAGTTAAAGCGGGTGAAACCAATGGAATTAGTCAGGTCGATTGCAGTTGTGTATGTAACTGACAATGCTTCACTAAAATAGGGTAGATTACCATTTTGATCCTAAAGTCTTTAGACGTCTTCTGATGTGTCTTTTGATGAATCTTTTAACTGGAATATGAGACGAACACTTAAGACAAAGAAATGCTTTATTTGAGGAAAGGCATCCTTTAGATTTTGATGTTTCAACAAATCGCCTATCATCTCTTAGAGGCATTTTAGAAATTGTTACAACTAATAAGACAAGAACTTGTTATGGATTACAACTTGTTATTGATACTGGTACTAGCTCCGTTATTAAGCGACGTTACGGTACAGATTATAGCACCGTTATCAAGCGATGTTTTGGTACAGATACTAGCAGCATTATCAAGAGACGTTTCGGTACAGACACTAGCACCGTTATCAATAGACATTTCAGTATTGATACTAGCACCGTTATTAAGCGATTTTTGGGTACAGATACTAGAAGCGTTAAGCAACGTTTCGGTACAGATACTAGCACCGTTACCAAGCGACGTTATGGTACAGACACTAGCAGCGTTATCGAGAGACATTTCGGTATAGATGCTAGCACCGTTATTAATCGATGTTTTGGTACAGATACAAGAAGCGTTTAAAGCGACGTTTCGGTACAGATACTAGCACCGTTAACAAGCAACGTTTCGGTGGAGATACTAGCACCGTTATCAAGCGACGTTTTGGTACAGAAACTAGCCCCGTTATCAAGCGACGTTTTGATACAATTACTAGCACCGTTATCAAGAGACGTTTCGGTACAGATAATATCACCGTTATCAAGCGACGTTTCGGTACAGACACAAGTACCGTTATCAAGCGACGTTTCGGTACAGATACTAGCAACGTTATCAAGCGATGTTTCGGTACAGATACTAGCAGAGTTATCAAGCGATGTTTCGGTACAGATACTAGCAGCGTTATCAAGAGGCGTTTTAGTACAGATACTAGCACCGTTATCAAGCGACGTTTTATTGCACATAGGCCTACTAGCACCGTTATTAAGCGTTGTTTCGGTACAGATACTAGCACCGTTATCAAGCGTTGTTTCGGTACAGATACTAGCAGCGTTATCAAGAGACGTAACGGTACAGATACTAGCAGCGTTATCAAGAGACGTTACGGTACAGATACTAGCAGCGTTATCAAAAGACATTTCGGTACAGATACTAGCACTGATACCAAGCGACGTTTCAGTACAGATACTAGCACCGTTATCAAGCGACGTTTCGGTACAGATACTAGCATCGTTATCAAGCGTTGTTTCGGTACAGATACTAGAACCGTTATCAAGCGATATTTCGGTACAGATACTAGCAGCGTTATCAAGCGACGTTTCGGTACAGATGCTAGTACCGTTATGAAGCGACGTTTCAGTGCATATAGGCCTACTTGCACCTTTATTAAGCGTTATTTTGGTACAGATACTAGCACCGTTATCAAGCACATTATCAAGCACGGTCTCTAAGTCTGACATGGGCAATATATATCTTATAATCAGTGTGTACATTAACATCGAGGATGGACTCACAGTAAATGAAATCTGAAACCCATTGACCATGATAACTTGACATTTGACTTGAACTTTCTACAGCACTTCGAGTATGAATTGATTCTGACTGATAGCATGAAGCGGCCCGCTCTACTGCCCGCTCTACCGTAAAATACCCTGAAGATGAATGTGCGGTCAACCCTTATACCACACAGGCAAAACTCTCCCCTATAAACATTGAGAAAGCCCAGGGATGAGCTCAGCAGCTCACTTGATATGATCCACAACAACATTCTCCTAAGTGTCAAATAATGGACAAATATTCAAGAATTTGTTACTTTTTTCCGGAGCTGTGGCACAAATATGTAAATGGTGATAAATACCATGTCATAAATTAAAACATTATTAAGGTTTGAAATTTTTAACGTCATAGTCCAGGGTTTTCACTTATATTATAATGACTCAATTACCTGTGTTTGCTGGAAAACGTCATAACAACACCATTTGATCTCAGCAGTCAGGATTACACTTTCGTTATGTACATATGGTCAACAGCCAGCATCGAACCTAAGCGGCACATTGGAACAGGTTCAGCAGGCAATTGCACTACTGAATGAGCCACGGGGATGAAGGGCACGGGGATGAACCACTCAATCACATTATATTGACTTGAAACCCAACTCAATCACCTTATATTGACTCCAAGCCCCAGTCAATCACATTATATTGACTCTAAACCCCACCCAATCACATTATATTGACTCCAAACCCTACTCAATCACATCATATTGACTCCAAACCCCAGTCAATCACATTATATTGACCCCAAACCCCACTCAATCAAATTATATTGACTCCACACCCCAATCAATCACATTATATTGACTACAAACCCCACTCAATCACATTATATTGACTCCAAACCCCACCCAATCACATTATACAGATTTAAAATCCCACTCAGTCATATTACATTGACTCGGAATCAAACTCAATCACAATACATTGTCCAAAAACCACACACTTGTTTATAACTTTTATGTCAATGCATTATTTATCAGTTGTTTTATATTTGGCACTTGTTTTATTTGCACAAGGACAATTGGTGACAATGGCTCCCTGTGAGCTAACGTTCGCTGTTTATGTATCAAACTGACGTTAAATAAAATATCTATCCATCTATTTATAACTCAATCACATTATACCAACTCAAAACTACACTCAATCACATTACACTGGCCCCAACCACACTCTGTAATCTTCTACTGACCCAATATCCCAAGTCGAAACCACACTCAATCACATTATACAGACTCCAAACCCCACTCAGATCCTACTCATTTCCTTTAAACTGACCCGATATGAAACTCAATTCATTTGTAAGGACCCATAACCCCGCAAAGTAACAATATTATAATGACTCGAAACCGCATTCAGTCAATGATTATATATCTTAAACAGTGAATAAAATAATCTTTTACAAAAAAATTATTTTATTTAATAAACATTAAAAATATTATGTCAATAAGAGTACATGTAACACTTTTCAGAACACATGCTGAGATAGACATGTATATGTGAATTCGTCCATCAATAAACGCCCTTACTGCGACTCTTCTGGGTACACAGGGCTGAATGATGCGTTTACGCATACACCCAGGCTGCCAGGCACAGACAAGCCTGATCAATCATCTTAATAAAATCAGTAGTCAACATGATAAACACAAAGTCATATAAGTCAGCCAGCAGCTATTGGGAAATGTTTATCAGGCATCTAAGTTCACAAAATAAACTCTGCAATCATGCACAGCCCCAGGGTAAATTAAGAACATTCCTTACCCTATATCTAGAAGCACAATTGAAAATTGACAAGAATGTGAATAATTGCTCATAGTTTTGAACTAGCTCTTTTAATCTACTAAAATTTAAAGTTGATTTGCAAGTTACGTGTATTTTGGAAAATTTTATTATACACCCAAAAACATTTTTTTTAATTACTTTTTTTAAATATACAAGTGCAAGTGCTACTTTATGTCAATAATAAGCATCCATTGACAATACAAATCTTTCTATATATACAGACTTCTGAAAATCTTGTAAAGAAGACTTAAATAAACAAGTAGAGCAGTTGATCTATTGACTTATAAAGAAACATTATTGATGTTAGCTGCCTTACCGGTTTCCCAGTGAACACTGCGCTCTGTTCGATTGGGAGTAGGATGTGTAGACATCTTGTGAAAATAGGAGCTATACCAGGCTGGTAAACTGGCAGAGCGAGTGGCAGCCATAGCCTCTTATCTCAGATTATCCACACACAATTGTGATTAACGCCTGATTAGCGTTCCTACTTAGCAATCAGATTAACAAAGTTCTGACAATCACTTTCAAACCAGTAAAAACATACACTGATTAATTCTGCATGAAAAGTTTGCAAAACACTCAGGTATGCAGATTCATCTGTCAAAACGAAAGCTTAGAAAACAATTAAAGATTAAAATTTTCCCACCACCGTACCTGAATATTTTGTAATTTCCGACTTTACTACTTGAAATTTGAATAAAATCTAAAGTTTGAGCTACAGTACCTCAGAATTTCTGAATTTGAGGTAATGAAAAGGGGGAAAAAGCTAACAATGTGCATTAAAAATGTTTTATATTGAGATCAAAGTGTGTATAAAAGATCAGGCAACATCGTAATGTATTTGCGAAAAATACAAACATCGGAAACTGAATATTCAACATAAGGCAGGAATTGAATATATTACATTGACAAAAAAACATAATTTTTACTTACCACTTCTCTGCATTGGGCGCACTAAACTTTTTCAAAACTTAAGGCAAACACAAATGATACATTCTGGTTGTCTAAAGTATTTCGATTTTCTCGGTTTATTGGAAAATACCAAGATGTTTTGTGTTCAAATTGTCATCAAAATCGGCAACAGAAATATTTGTTATTATGTCTGTCAAACACATGTTAGTACTTCAGTTCTGCCCAATGAAAATGCTCCATTCATGACACCTGACCAAAACCGACCAATCGCACTATTTCATATCCACGCTTTCAGTTTCATATGATTTTGGGAGTTGCAGAAGATTTCTAACAGTTTTAGAATGGATCCGATGTTGGCTGCATCCTTCGTTTGTGTATTTTGCAATCATATTAAAAACAGTATTGCCAATTATTTGACAATAAATATAGGCTGTAGGTCACTGAAAACATTCATTGACAAGAAACAACGTGCAGCTAGGAGAGGACATTACAAGTGACAACAACATATATGTTTGATTATGTTTGCCCTAAAATTAATGTACTTTAAAATGAACTTACGTATTAAAGCGATCGTGCATGTCCAAAATGAAACCCTGCAGTGCTGATTTCACACATTCGTTACCCTATTTTTAATATGCAGAACTATCTGACATCAGCCTTTTCTGTTCAAAAGTAGAAAATCAATCATGTCATATGTTGTTTCAATTTTTTCCTCTGGAATTTCCCGCGAGACTTTTCGACTTTTAAAATTTTTACTTTCCCGGCAATGACATTGCTAAATTGTCCATTTTCCCCTGCCATAGTGAAACTTAAAATGGATATAGAGGCTGCACCGTGGCTCAGTGGTAAGTGTGCAAGACTGCGGATCCTCTTTCGATGTACAGCAAGGTTCCAGTCTCCCACTCAACCACAGGTACATATATGAGTGAGCCTTTTGAGGTGACTCCAGCTGTCTCAGGTGGTGGTTTTTACAAGGTTTCCTCCTGGTTTTCCACCGTATTTAGTGAGGTAGAGTAAGAAGTGGATAATCTGTCGCATATAAATGAAATACCCTTGAGTATGACATAAAACACCAGTCAAACAATAAACAAAACTGACAGATTGTGCGTGCCCAAAACGAGGCGCTACAAGGCTGATTTCACCCATGATCCATCTGTTACCAATCAATCATATCATCTTGATTCCATTCATTTTTTTTTCCCGGCAAAGTCATTTCTAAATTGCTATATTTTTTCTGCCATGACGAAGGGGTTCAGCAGACCAATTTACTATCTGCGGAACAGGCTAGAGAACCTTCACTGAAACCAAACTTACAATATTAGTGATAAACCAAAAGATGAGTTGATCAGTGGTACATATCAGTGAATTCATCGATCTATCGGTTAGTAAATTAATCATGTGATTAATCCATCATCTTTGTATTTGACAGGCATGTGTTGTGAAGAGAGAGTTTATTAAGGCTGAAGTTCTAATAAGACATGCAGTCCATTTTGCCAAGTATGTATCTCATTTTTCAATCAATGGCTTGAATCAAAGGGGGCTTGATTTCGAAAAGCAGATTAAATCATTAATCAGCTAATAGCACATTACAGATAGATCAGGCGGGTGGTTGGTGGGAGCTTCGTGTTGCCCTGGTGCTCTCAGAACTAAGGGGCAACAAGAAGCTGTTGTGGCGTT
>JAUELC010143304.1:0-11337 GCA_031471745.1 Cryptochiton stelleri
GACAACTTTGACAATCTATATTGTGCTAGTTTGATCTACAGTGAAGACTTCTGATTAAAACAAGATCTTTACAAAAGAAAGAAAGGTTATGCGAAGTCTCTTATCTTTCACAATGTCTTATATAATAGTAAGGAAAACTGATGAGTATGGCTGTTTTCGCTGCTGTTATTCAAATGAGTACAATTCAAATGAGTCGCGCACGAGGTCATTTTTTTTTATTTTATAATTTTTCAATATCTAAGAACAACCGACAGGACATCAAAGTCAGATCTAAAACAAGTTTAATGTAAGCTTCCTGCATCCAGCATAAAATGTAGGACATTAAGAAAATTGCTCTATCATAAATTTCCACACGGACTAAGGCCAAGAGAGTACGCATATCTTTATCGTCTATCTCTTACGTACTGTTTAATATTCACTATCACCATTATTTTTATGGTTGTTTTCCGGAAGATTTTAAAGTTGTTTTCGCGATTCTTTTGAAGAACATATCTAGACTAAAGATAAACAAAATCCTTGATGACCTGTTTTACATATCTCTTTCTTTTCCTCCCTGTTCTTCAAAAGGTACCAGGTGTATGTCTGTTTCTTAAAGCCGCCTCCATCGAAACAAGCCCTGTGTACCCTTCCCGGTACTATATTTCTTGGAGCAAATTAAAACCAACTTTCTTTAGGCTTTATGTAAGAGTCCAAAGCTTATACCAGCTAAGTTCATTACATAAGCGTATGTATCCTATTCAGGTTGAGAGGGTAAAAGAGCTGAGTTGCCCGACAATGATTCGAAATGTTGTTTTCCCGATATTTTCATCATGGAATATACGTTTCGAATTTTTCTACATGCTCAGCCCGAATAAAGCCCCTCCCCCAACACACACAAGTACCTATTGGCAAGAGTATAGGTACATTTAGTACTTAAGATAGTGGCAACAACACGAAGAAGATCCAGCAGAAAAAACTGGCCGAGCTTTAGGCCATGTCTTTAACGGAGTATAAATCTGGGGATTCGCTGGTGCTCGGATGACGAAACTCCTACGGTTACTTGTCATTCTTATGTCAGAAGATAAAACTCGTTTATTTTAATGGCATGAGATGAATCTGGGTAGTTCATTCATCCAGTATTTCATCCTTGTAAATTACGCTAATATAAGCCTACATCAGTTAAATAAGAACAACATAAAGGTAACACGAACAAACTATACGTTGTTTGTGTTTTGGTGAATCCATAGCAAGAGACTGACAACGACTTGACGAGTGATTACACTGGTCATCAACAGAGCCAATTCGATCAGACCAGACCGAATAATTAGTCGCCAAACCACGGAAACTCTCCTGCCAGCCTCAAGGGATCTTAGTAACAGATAAACACTCCTATTCCTACGTAAAAAATCTAACCATGATGGCACCACAATGACATGTTGATGTATTATTTAAAAGAGTAGAAAACAGGAAAAAAAATCATCCCCATCAAGTTGTCACAAAACTGATGTTAAAACTTTTGTTTCATTCTTAGTTTTCAGCTCAATGTCTCCAAAATAGCTATACTATATGTTGAGCTGATAACGTCAAGTTTCATTTAATTATTCCTTTCACATATAAAAAAAAAGCAATAATTATTTCTTTCACATATCAAAAAAACCGCAAATCACTACAAATTCATGCCTGGCAAAAACGAAACTGTGCACATGTATACAGGGTAACGGTACATATAATTAGTGCAGAATATTTAAATATATATTTACTTGTTTAATGTCTAGTAATATTAGTAAAAGCAAGTTGGCATTAAAAATCCACCATATGGTATAGTCATTCATGGGTCAAGCATCGGAAAACTATGAATTAACAAAAAAAGAAATGGAACCAGTTTTGTATACCACTTGATAATGAATGACCTTGTTGTTATTTTGATATTTTTGTTAATTTTTTATTTTTTATTTTTTTTAATTTTTTAATTTTATTTTTTTTTTGGGGGGGGGGGGGTATTTTAGTTGATTTTATTATTCTTTTTTGGGGGAATCTCCTCTTTTAAATGCTTTTTTAACGACTACGGACTTACCGACATGGTAAAACCAAACAATTTTCGAAGACAGAAAAGAAAACCTGAACCGTTAAGTGTAGTTTATAGATACGGTATTTTTTCTTGGGCAATTGAGCTTAACTCCCTCTTAACTAGAGAGGCATCCTAATTCGCAATGAGCGCTGTAAAAACAAATCATCATTGTACTATTATATTATTGTAATTGTATTGTATATTGATTAGTACTATTTATAGAATGTAGTCTGTTGACCTGAATAGTCTGGGTCAACGTGTACAAACTAATTACATCAGGCCATGTTAATAACATAAAAGTGCAACGATTTGATATTATAGATTACCGATACATTTTAATGTAATTACCATTTTAATATTGGTATCGATTTGCCTGAATTCGAAAGCCAGTGAAGATGTCTCTCCTGATTCCCGCCGGACCATGATTAGTGGTAAACAACATGAAGACACTGTTAAATGACTGTAACAGTAATTATTGTAGACTTAACCTTCATTATAGAGTCTATGTGTGCTATCCTTGGGTCATTCCACAGTCGTTTATACCCACACGGAAGAGTTGATGTAAACCAAGATCGCACAGGAAATTATGTTTTCATTGAGGTTTTACGCCGCACTTAAACGCTATTTATCTCAGTCCAATGGTTGACAAAAACCACCCTCGACGTCACTGGCAATAAACAATGACAAGATTCAGTACAATTACTGGACGCAAAACATAGTGCAATAAGACAAAATTTACAAAATCACATTTCAAGACACATCAAAAAGTCGGCTCTATGCTGCCCGTTAACTTCGAGAGCACCTGAGGCCAGGAAGCTCCCTACACCCACCCCGTACAGTGAAGACGACGAAAGTGTCATTCCATTCAGAACAAACTGCGCAACCAATTGAATAACGTGATACCTGTGGTTTTGGACATATGGGACCGTAAATCGAACCACGCCTCTTGTTAACCTTACTACATATGACAAAACATAAAGGTGAACTAGGGAAGGTCAAGGTAGAATCAGTGATTAGCATTGTCGAACATTTGAGGATGCTCGAAGCGTTCCGGAAGCGGAGATAGTCGGGGTCTACTGCGACTATGTTAAATTAAGTGTTTAAATTTTACGTTTGCGATCAAGCACCCCGCGGATCAAGCAGGCAGCATCAATCTATTGATAGGAAATGCCTGGCGACACAGTCGCAAATTACACTATTGCTCAAATAAAATTAGAACAAATTACAGGAAATTTGACAAGACATCGATCCTGTTGTCATTTGATCTCATACCGATAACTGTTAACGACATAACGGATGTTTCCCGCTGGTTTTCAAACGACCAGATCACGATTGAATATTGGTCTCTCAGCGGAACTGTCTGACGAAACTCGACAAATCCGCGGGGATCCGGAACTATTTAAGCATGAATCGATGAGACCAAAGGGCCAGTGATAAATTATTCAAACGTGTTGACATAAAATGTTACTTATCGCTCTGAATGACATAAGCATACGATATAAGGAGTCCTTAAAGTTTCTTCATTTATAAAAAATATATCTGTGTACATTTAGATTTAAACCAATATTTTTCTCACCTATTTTTGTTAATATCTGCAATTATCGTTGACAAGAATAGACATTACCATATACCCCATCATCACAAAATTATATTAAATTAAGCCAATAATTTATTTTTTGAGATAAAACATATCAGTCTGATTTTATTCCCGCCAATGATTATTTCTTTGAGTGCGTTTGTGTTATTAATATTTGGTGAATAATATTTAAGAAAATAAAAAAATATATATGATTTAAACGTTTGTGATCAATGAGAATAACATAAGGGATTTAGTAATTGTTTTACAAAGTATTGGAAATTTATGAAGACAGGGAAACGGAAAGCCGTTTTAATACATACTGCGAATTTATTGATATATTAGCTGCGCAGATTTCGATAACTAGGCGCTGATTACATGGTTAATACGGTACGAATACAGTCATTTTGATGGTTCTCAAATTATATAATACAGTGTTGGCTTCATCTTGAAAAATAGTTTCGAATTACAACAGATGTCAAGGAATTGTCACTTTTTTTGTTTATTTTATTCTGTTTTCTACGTTTGTTCTATAAAAATGCACTGTGTGATGGTTTCATCAAAGGATACAATTCTATGCAAAGGATACAATTCTATCCCTGTACACTGGTTTTTGAAGATGTATGAGACACGGATGGGTCGTAAATAAGATATGAATGTGACATGAATACATCATGAATGAACCAAGAGTAAGAGATGAAGGATTATTGAGCGTTAAGCACCGATTCTGCCCCTTAACGTATCTGTGGAAACCATGATGTAACAACAACAAAAAACTTAAAGGATCTCATACATGTACTTGTAAGATTGGTTTGGACATTACAAATACATGAGGGAACTGATAACAGTTGGGAAACAAAGGATATTCTCAGTGAAATCTGCTTAATTTTAACAGAACTTTTTTTCCTGATTAATCACGATCTGTTACCGAGACAGATAGTCGGAAACAGCGATTTATAACGCCCATGAAATCTTCCCATTAAAGGATTTAAATCGATTTCTCTAAAAACTGAAACATCTTCCACGGAACAAGGAGAAGGTGATATTTAACTGGCAAAAAAAAAATGCTATTGAATAAATGATTGACCGGATAATCACTCAAGATATGGGATAATTGGCCCACACACGGATTAACCTACATTTTTGGTAATAGACAGTCTCATCCCACTCAGAACTCAATCCATTATTTCATTATTTATTGATAATACGGAAGATAAGCGCTGACTATGTGAACACTGTAAAGATAGTGAGATTCGTTTTGAACGTGAATGTGAGACATGTTATAAATATAACCCGAAATGTTTCCAAAGAAGTTTATTTTAAAGGCCAAAAACTTGCGATCAAATCGTAAAAATCTTTCAAGATTTGTTTAGTTGTGTATGACATCAACTGCCATTTGATTGGCTTCGTTTGTACATTTTAGTTATTTAAGCTCGAATGCTATGAATATGACCTGAGTTAAACGCCCGATGAATATATTTAGTTGTGCCTTGGTAACTATAGTGATAAGGGAACACAAATATGTTAAATATTTTCTGAACACTACAAATAAAAGTCAAAGAACACACACAACAATCCTTTATCGAAATTTTAACGTTTGTATAATGCAATCATTAAAACTGTTTCGCGTTAAAGACGAATTGTTTTAAGTTCAACGTTACCGTTTTTGTATGAACACTTTTCGCTCTTTACTTTTCACATACCGGTCGTCTTTTATCTTCATCCCCATGCAATGAAGAATAATTTTGCCCTATAACCTCAAAATCACTGTTCCCGTCAGACGTCTTTTGTTTTCTGGAGCACCACATATGGCACAAATAGCATTCAAAATGGCCATTCAATGCACAAAGCCGTAAATCAAAGGAGACGGAAGTTAGGAGATTTGATGCAAGAATGACTTATAACGGACGTGGTACCATTGTCGGTAGTCGGATCATAGCTTGAATAATCTCTTTTTCTAAGACTACATTTCATGACATTCTAAACACCGTATGAATCAGTGAAACAACACAGTCAAGCCATAATTGATTGTAAGAGGGAGTCAATGGATATTACCCAGGCAATATGCATGTATTTCGGTCTTGGTGAAGCCTGATAGAGTATCGATATTCTATCATTGACTGAATAATAGAATCAATCTCGAAGTGATAAAGACAGAGTGTTCGCGATGACAAGAGAAACTATAACCGTCTTTTGATAACTGATATGCCTGGTTTCATATCAACGATCGTTAAATGAATTACAAAGACAATCTGGAACTAATACGGGAGAATTCTAAGATCTCAGGGTAAATATGACCGTTGTTTATTATCAGATATCCCTGATTGGGAAGCTGATACACTTCTTGACAGACAAAAGTACAGGGCGATATCGAATGAAGTTAGTACATAATTGAATGTTATCCAAGAAGAGCTTCGCTTGTGTGATACGACGGATATAACTAGAGTCTGTTAATTTTCACAATCACGAGGCACCAGTGAGTGATTTTGAAAAATTAACAGACGAGATCTATGATTGTATGACACAGGTTCGAGTTGGATAAGATTTTTCTACACTCCTGTTTTTTGTACTTGTGGATGGATTTTCGTGTGAAAATCTGTACATTGAGCATTGACTATTGGCAACTTTCTCAATCTGCTTTTTTTTAGTACATATAGATCAGTAATTCTACAATTATCTGCCATCAATGTCAGTCGATACTCTTTCTCACAGCCAGTTACTTGGTGTTGACTTATTCAATCAGAATACTGTATTAAAACGTGCTAAACAGCTTTGACAACAGACCATGCATTGTGGCGTGATTTGAACACAATATACATAATAGGCCTAAAAGTAAACGAAGGATCTAATTCTGGCAGTAAGAAAGGACTGCTGGTATGGGAAATGAGCTGGAAAATACGAACTGTATACTGCTACTTAAGCTGATGATGATGCTAGACAAGTTCGAGTCTTACAGTACATAAAAAGGTGGCTTGGCGACTCAGGCATGCCATTACAGAGTTAATCCTCCTTTACGGTGCCGTAATCTGGGAATAATTCCACAGCTATCTTAACAATGACCTTGACTTAAGGTTAACGATCGATCAAGAACTGTACGGTAAGGAAGGTCTGTAAAGCTAGGCTCCTGAACAATTACCCGCAATTCATGAGTGATAGCCAGATTACATCATGGTTCATATATTTTTTTTTTATCTA
The DNA here is from genome assembly GCA_031471745.1 of Cryptochiton stelleri. NCBI lineage: Eukaryota > Metazoa > Mollusca > Polyplacophora > Chitonida > Mopaliidae > Cryptochiton > Cryptochiton stelleri. Next base: position 6,819 of record JAUELC010143304.1, read on the forward strand.
AGAGCAAGATATTTTCTATGAGACACTGGGGTTTTATGTAACTTTGAGTTATCTCGGGCGAACCAGTCGACAAGTAATACATATTGGACCACATACAAACGGGTAGAATGATAGTTAAAATGATTGAGGTACGGTTATTCCTCTCTTCTTATCCCATAAAACGTGGATAGTTTCAAGTCTTGACTTCAGAATAATCTTAACACACGATAGAGAAGCGTTAATAACAAAGCCAGCAAAGCTGTCTACTCCATTTTCAAATTTGACTAAGTCTTCTTAAGCAGGTTTTTCGAAAAATCTGCCGGGTGCCTGGTGGGGCTGTTTGTGTCCCGATGCTCTCTGAACTAAAGGGCTACACGAAGCCGATTTGTTGCGGTGTCTTGCACTGTAAATTTGCAATATCTTATTGCACCATGTTCTACACCCTGTAGTTGTATTGTATCATGCCATTGTTTATTGCCAGCGATGCTGTGAGTAGTTTATTCATCCATTAAGCTGGCACGCCGTCTTGTAATAAAATAACCTTAAGTACTACATAAAACCCAATAAAAGAACAAACAATCCGACAGATGCGCGATTACCTCGTTCTGAACGCTTGCTATTCGGTTCCCGAACATCAAAGCCTGGTCTACCCAGATCCAGACCAACATATTAAACCTGAATTCAAAACGCATCATTGATAAAACTACAGTCATTATAGCATTTTCGTTAGTTTCGGTACAGGATACTAGTTCAGAAAAGTGTGCATGCTGAGACCAGTACGGGAATCAAACCCACCCGGAAGGCCGGTTGACCGAATGTGCCGCAGTCTACTAATTTAGAGATTCAGCTTGTCCTCCGAATAAAAACATGTAGCCTTGTGACAATGTGGAAATATTGTCCCCGGTGATCCATTTGAAAGGATAATAAGTCTTCCATAGGACGTAAGATGGGTTTGTTTGATTGGGGTTTTCCGCTGTACTTTAGGTTATTTAATTTATATGACGGCGTGCCAGCCCATTGGATGAATGAAACTATACAATCCACATTACTGACAACAAACAATAGCAAAATAGAAGAAAACCACAAGATGAAAAATATGGTGCTCTTGGGCATAGTATGCACATTTAGAATGTAAGACGCCACACCAAATTGGCCGCGTGATGTCCCTTCGTTCAGAAAGCACCGTGGAACAGGAAGCACCCACCAACCATCCGATAGTATGTATGGACAACAATGACTAAATTGAGCATTACGCTTGTACATTCCTGGGGCTGAGGTTATAAAGACTTGAGTATACTAAAGGCACTCTGTTTTCAAACCCCCGAAAATGCATTTACATCTGCCGAATGCTTGAAACAACAATGATTTCTCGTTGAGTTCGGTCTTGAACATGGTTCAGGAATTGGTGCTCTGGAATTCTTGCTCAGCTGATCATAGATGCAAAATGTATATCAATTGAACGGCTTCACACCCAACCACAGAGATACGATATTCTCCTATTTGTATAGATCATTAATTAAAGGGGGTTCCCGTATCAAATCACGTGATAATCTTTGACAGGCTCCGCCCATATAAATGTCCCGCCAAATCTCACGGTAAGCTAAAAAAGACAGTTTGAATGGCTAAATTTCGCAAGGTAGCATTGTTGATTAATATTCGATTTCACCATGAATATGCATGGCTATTGCCCGTTTAATGGATCGCACCAGTAGGCAATTGTTCAAGGAAGCACTCAGGTTTGTTTAAATTGAGGCAAGTGACCTAGAAGTTATATATAAGAACATTCATCAACGACACAGGGTCTGTGTCGCTTATTTTTTAGGTTTTTATTAAGACTCAAGGAGTATAGCTAAGCTGAGCACAGAAAAAGCTATCAACATAACCTATGTTATCGCCTGAGGCGATTCAGTTGAACACGAATTGCCACTGTGAGTATACCCAGAGAGTTCTTAAGCCTCGGTCCAAGGTCATGTCAACAATGTCTAAGACCTTAACAAGACTGCACTTAGACAAATAAGACTAGAGACGGATAGAACAATGAATCTATCAGTCGTGTCGTCTCTATTGTGTGATCTAGGTTTACATCATCTTTCCCTAATGAGTAGACAAGTCTATGTGAAATGACGCAAGGATGACACACGTAGACTCTATAATGAAGGTTAAGGGCACGATAATCACTGTTACAGTCATTAAACCGTGTCTCCTTGTTGTTTACCACGAATCACGGCCTGGTGGGAGTCTAACGAGACACCTTCAATGGCTTAAGATAGCCCAGGAATCGATACTGGAACTAAAATGATAATGACATTAAAATATATGTTTTATATATGCTTTCAAATTACTGTATTTGTTTATATATAGGAATGACCAAATTCAGTTATTTGTAACCGAATGTTGAAGACCCTTCAGCACAGCCGAATACCTTCTATACAATTTGTTAATACAGGCCTATAATGCACAATATGCATTAGGTTACGTCTTATTACTTATACAGAGATAAGCCCAATTCCTCAAGATAAGATATCGTATGTATTAACTACACTATAGGATCGTGTTTTTTTTACTCTGTCTTCGACAAATGTCTGCTTCTATCATCTCCGTAAACCGTAGTCATTAACAAGCATATAATTGATACATCAACGTGCACTGTCATGGTAGTTCCTAAAGTAGCTAAACGAGTGTCCAACTGCACCCAAGATCCCCTGCTGCTTGTTCGAGAAGAATTACAGTGGCTTGGCGACTAATAATTCGGCCTGGTCCGGATCGGGTCTTTTGATGACCAGTGTGAACCGCTCGTTAGGTCGCTGTCAGTCTTTTGCTATGGATTCATCCAACACAAACAACGTCTAGTGTGTTCTTATTACCGTTATGTTGCTCTAATTTTAAATTTATATCGGTGTAATTTCCAAGGATACCCGATAATTGAACTGTCGGATTTATATCATGCTATCAGACTAACAGTTTATCTTCGTACATACGATGGCCAATTTAAATTAAGAGTTCGGTCATCCGATCACCCATAAATCCCATGAGGATTTTAATGTGTACAATCACTGGGAAGCATTTGTGGATACAATACAACAAGAGAGATATATGTAAAAAACGTTTTTTTATATATTTTTAGTCTAGATAAGTTGTTCTACAGATTTTTTTGTCTGATTATGAATGTTCAACAGTATGATAGTTATATGCAGATAATCTCGACTTCTCTTTTCTTTGTGGTTGACCTGAACCAGTGTGATTTTTTTTTCACATAGCAGTTTTCCTAAAGGGGAAGAAAACATAACATAAATGAATTGAGTCTGAGAAGAGAGACTGAACACAGCATTTTCCAAGAATCCTGTCACAAGTGTGTTGAAAACGTTAATTATTGGTACTCCAAACTTATTGGGGACATTTCATGACAAGTCCACATAACATTAACTATTATTCATAAATATTCACAAAAAATCCTTCATTATAATTTCTTGTTAGTATAATAAGTGAAATACTGTTTTTGTGGCGTTTTTTGTTGATATTTACTGAATATTGATCAATTTTATAGAGGAAGCACCTGTCCAGCAAATCCAGCATCCTTTTGAAGTACCAATTAGCCTCCTACAATATAATGAACGCTTTCCACACACTCAGGACAATATTATTTAACTGCTGTGTACAGTCTCGCTACTCAGACGTACTTTATTTTTCTGTTTTCTTCCTCTTTAGTGTCTTGATTGTATGTTGGCTACACAAACACTTAAAACACTGCCTTTGATGCAATGTCTGTTGATCTCGTAGATATGAGGTTCTTAAGTAAAAGACAACTTTGACAATCTATATTGTGCTGGTTTGATCTACAGTAAAGACTTCTGATTAAAACAAGATCTTTACAAAGAAAGAAAGGTTATGGGAAGTCTCTTATCTTTCACAATGTCTTATATAATAGTAAGAAAAACTGATGAGTGTGGCTGTTGATTTTTTCAATATCTAAGAACAACGGACAGGACATCAACGACAGATCTAAAAAAAGTTTTATGTAAGCTTCCTGCATCCAGAATAAAATGTAAGACATTAAGAAAATTGCTCTATCATAAATTTTCACACAGACTAAGGCCAAGAGAGAACGCATATCTTTATCGTCTATCTGTTTTGTCCTGTTTAACATTCACTATCATCATTATTGTTATGGTTGTTTTCCGGAAGATTTTAAAGTTGCTTTAGCGATTCTTTTGAAAAACATGTCTAGACTTAAGATACACAAAACCCTTGATGACCTGTTTTACATATCTCTTTCTTTTTCTCCCCGTTCTTCAAAAGGTACCCGGTGTATGTCTGTTTCTTAAAGCCGCCTCCATCGAAACATGCCCTGTGTACCCTTCCCGGTACCTTATTTCTTGGAGCAAATTAAAATCAAACTTCTTTAGGCTCTTTGTAAGAGTCCAAAGCTTATATCAGCTAAGTTCATTACATAAGCGTATGTATCCTATTGAGGTTGAGAGGGTAAAAGAGCTGAGTTGCCCGAAAATGATTCGAAATGTTGTTTTCCCGATATTTTCATCAT
>JAUELC010143415.1:0-11337 GCA_031471745.1 Cryptochiton stelleri
TCCGGTTTGCGGAGTTGTCCAGATGGCCGGCTTCTACTGCTGGCGACTTGGTGCTTGACTCTGAGGGTCGTGGGTTCGATTCTCGTATGGATCTCAGCCTCAAGCTATCCTCATGTTTCTGTTCTAACTAAGAGAGAGTCCCAAAATAAAGAAAATACTTAACAGTTACATCATATAATTCACAATACGAGTCAGTTTAAGTGTTATTATACATTCAATTGTGAGCTCAGTCGGAAGAGTGTTGGACCTGTAACCCAGACGAACTGGGTTCGAATCCCGGTGGAGACAAGCAATTGGTTCTTGCTGCATTTATAAAAAAATATATAAAATTGAACTTTATAGGAAAGAACATGATATTAAAATGATAAGTTTGGAGCAGGGAAAGGCAGCGATACCAAATTGCTAAGATTATTTAAAAGTAGTGCGCTATAAGCCGTACTTAAGGTTGTTAATACGAAAGTGATGAACATCTAAACACTTAAATAACAGGCGAAATTACTTAACAGCAAATAGTGTAGTAAACATCAGCCCAGCAGCGGTCAGTTGCGCGTAGCGTTATTTAATTTAATCCTCCGATGTCCACCAGAGGGAGCTCTCATACTATCAAATGATAAACCTGTTTCAGTCGTTTCTAGTCTCATTGGCTTTCGAGAAAATGGCGCCACAAACGGCATGTTAAACGACCCTGGCCTTAGATACCACGTTAACTTGAGCAGAGCAAACTCCAATAAATCTTAGTTGCCGACACTGTGGAAAAATCCCGGTCAGAAAAATCTCGCCCAGGTTCAGATTTGTCTGACCGCGATTTTTCCATAGTCTCGGCAACTAAGATTTATTGTATAAGATGATTATAGATAACAAACCCTTATAACACATTACCTAATTTAGCTTGAAATAGCTCCCTCTTGTGGCTATTTTGGGGGAAATATAACTAATGTTGCCGCGAAAAGATGGCATACAATACATACATAGCCACTGCTATAGGATCGTGAGTTCAAACAAGTTTTAAGGTATAGTCAAGGAAAGCCCAACTAGTCAACAAACAAACGTACAGGGTGGTTTGAGTCTCTGTCCAGGCGGAGATAAAAGCTAAAGAGCCATTGATCTTCGATGACAGTCGACCAAACAAACATGTTTCTATCCCCGCCAGTTCTGAATTTCTGATAGCTTCCATTAATAGTGTAATTGAAAATACACCGTCATTTTAGATCCATGGACGTTTGAGCTTAATACTGTTGTATGTACACATAATCGACGGTAACATATAACGTTGAAAGAAAACGTGACGGAAAGTGTATTTGCTTCTCTCTTGGTGAAGATGAGATCGGAAGAGTCATTGATCTTCGCTAACCGCTGACCAAACTAACACGTTTCTATCCCGGCAAATTAATTCTGAAAGCTTCAATAGTTAGTATAATTTCGGTAGATTGATTGTTGAACTCACATCTGTGAATTGATTCTCACTTGTATCATTTAATACAGAGGCTATAGGTTAGAGATTTAGACTATATATAAACAGTTATCAACACGACCCATTAGTCTAAAAACTAAACTGACCTTTGGGTTAAATTGGGATATGTTACCACGCACGTCTGTCTGTATTCTGATAGCTTTAACACTTAGTGTAATTTCAGTAGACGAATATTTTGCCGGAGCAATCCTGATATCGCCACCAAGTTTGTGATCAGCCTTGCCACAAATACCTTGTTTCAACTGTCAGGCATAGATCAAAGTGAAATAGCGGAAACAAATAAACCAATCAATTATCACTTTTCAATCAGTGTATATCGCACCCTCCTTTTCGAGCATTAGCCCCACTTATGCTTATACTGGATTGGCTGTTAGAGCGGTGATGTTAAATATCTGTCTTACTTCGTCAAATAAAAGTGTCATGTCTAGCACATCGCCTTTCACTATGGGGGTTACGTGCAGAGGGATATGGCACCCTGACTAAGCCGCGACCTGTTCGACCGATAACTCCAGCTAGGAGAGTTATCCCCTCGATCATTGTTTTGTCAGTAATATGGCGCAAGCCCGACAAATTGAGGAATACAGTTTCACGTCGGAATTCACCTTGTCCCGAAAAGATGCCAATATGGTGTACGAATTTTGAGCTCAGATCTTGGAATTGATGCTAACACAGACATGGGCTGAAGACAATGGTAAACACTAAATACCCAGACATTTTTGTTGTTTAGGAAGTGACTATAAACTGTATTTACTTTTGGGAGAACATGTTCACCTGCGAGTATAGGTTCTAACCGAGTCAGTGTTTCCTGAAATACTGCAATATGTTATCAGTTATCAAGAAAATAAATTAGTTTCAAAAGTAAACAAAATTTTGGTTTGAAAAGGAATCTGTAACTATACACTCCAGAAAGTCATTAGAACATTGCCGAGGATAGGCACCTATATAAAAATAGATTGATTGAATGATTGATTGGTGTTTAACGCCGTGCCCAAAAGTATTTACCTTATATGACGACAGTGAACTCCAGCAGTAAAAAGCCACACGGACACGACCATTGTTTCGTTCTGAAGAATAAGGTTCCTCGATGCAGTGCTAAGTTAATACAGCATGGCTAAGCTGGGAACATGCTTCGTTTAGCCAGACGGCTCTATTGGTTTAAACAATATTTTACTTCCACAGTAAGAAAGTAAACCGGAGCGGCGAACTGGAAAAGCCTGGGTAAACATGTATATGTATGGGTCATGGGATAGTCACATTTGTTATTAGTCTTTGACAGTTATAAATAATGGCAGAGCTCCTAACTGCCAGTGTAAAGCAGAATAGGCTATTCGTCACGGATAAATAAATCAGTCAATTTTTCTATGTGTTACATGCATTTCACCCTATTCACTCAAGGATAAAGTTTCTGTGAGTTAACGTATTATTTTATACTCTAATACAGCGCCGTGCTCAACAGACAAACGTACGTGGCGGGTGTTTTTTGTCTCTGTATAGGTGGAGATTAAAGCTAAAGTGTCATTGATCTTCCCTAACGTGTCTACCTTCTTCTCGAGACAGGGAGAGTCCCGACGTGAAACTATTCCTCCCCTTGTCACGCTTGCATCATATCTGATAAAAAAGGAGGTAACACTCCTAGTTCGAAGTATTGGCAAGACAAGGTCGCACCTAGGCATGGTACCAAATATCCCTCTTCATGTAGCCCGCACGGTGAAATACATTAAACTGTATTTAACGAAGTCAGGCGAAGATTCAATATCACCGCAGAGTTAGAGCCATTGCTGGAAAAGAAGGATGCTTTTCTCCGATTTTATTATGATATTCTGGCAGAGGCGATACATCGTTTGTAATTTATTGGCGTATTCGTTTTCGCTATTTCACTTTAATCTCTGTCTTACCGCCTAAAGGCAGTAACTGTGGCAAGGGTGATTACAATGTTTATGGTGATATCAGCCTAGCCCCGGTAAGATGCGTGACTACCAACAAACATGTGTTTATCCCCGCCAAATGATTCCGAACGCGTCTATCAATGGACTAAAAGAGGTCATGTATTGACTCAAATCAGATCTGTGAATTGATTTTCACTTATATCAATTAGCTCACAGACAAAGGTCAAAGATTAGTCACAAAACTAAACAGAACTGAGTTGATAACTGCTACCAATCACGTCTGTTCGTATTCTGAAAGCTTCAATAGTTAGTGATATTTCGGAAGACGAATTATCGGCTCACATCCGTGAATTGATTCTTACTTTTATCAATAATACACAGATGCAGATTAACGCTAAATAGACAAATACTTTTTATTTGTCCTTTAGAAAGTGATTTTTTACCAGTATTTCCTTTTCAACATGTTCACCTGTGAATTTCAGCTTGCAAAAATGGTTAGAATTAGAATATGTTCAAACGAAGACAGTATTTCCCAAATTAATGAAATATATTTAAACAGTTATCAACAAAAAACATTAGTATCAAAAGTTTTGGGTTGAAAAGGGATTTGTTACCTTGCACGTTTGTGTTATGTTTTACATTTCAGCTGGACAGTTGCTATGTATTTAGGGTATATTACATAGATGTAAAATAAACTTTACCACGAATGCAATAAGCTGTTTTGATTTAAAAACCTATTGATAGATAAAGCAAGCTGTATTCTCGGTTAGAGGTTTCACTTCATGCAAACTTGGATTCAACGTTTCTTGACAATTTTCCTCTGACCCTTAAGTTTCGTTTGATATTTTTAGGAAACGTAAGTAGGAAGACAAACGTGCATATAATAATAATTCGATTCAATTAAGCCTCTGTGAAATAACAACATGTTAACGAGTCAATGTTTCAAGGAAATGTTGAACCATTTCCGGGACATTTTAGTAGGCTCCATCACACGAGTGGTTCACACGAGCCTTCAGTTGAGGGATGGGATGGTTCTATAAGCTAAACTATCATTTCTTACCATAATGCAGTGTCGTCTTCTGTGTTTCCTTGATTTCGAGAATACTGTCCGAGTTGCCCAAGAAAGCAAACCTAAGCTTAGCGTGGGCCGATCTTGCGAAGCAGTTTTTGAATTAAGAGAAAATTCGGACATAAATTTAAATCACTTCCTTTTTTAATATATACACTTGGTGTTTTGCGATAAGGTATGTTTCGATTTTGTGTGACTTACGTCAGAAATTGAAGCCTGAAATATGCACCTGTAGATAGTCGTCCAGCAAACGCGGATAAGAATAGTTTACTTCGTGTTATCCGAGCTTAACCCACTGATACACTGGGTAGGCCCAGATGCAAGAAGTCATCGTCCAAATTGGAATTACCGACAAAGTCGCCGGCTTTCACAACCACACAACAGGTAATTAAAAACAATAGTTAGAGAATTAATTAACACATGCGCACAGTTGGACTTTTAACGCCAAATTTAAGTGACTATCATTTTGAAAATAAACAATATATATTCTATTTATAAAGGAATTTATATTGACCAGTGTTTAATTCATTCATTACTAAAAGAGGGGTCTGAAATAAATTCAGAAAACGTTGAACCAATTGACTGGCTAAGTATTACTCAACGAGTCTGCGTTAAATAATGATCGCAAATGGATCCCCCCTGTACGTGGTGTTATACGGGGAACTGTATGATTCAACCTGTCAAAACAAATCAAATCTCAGATAGGCCTTCTTTTAAGAAGAATTTATTTATGGAACCACAGTGTAGTATTAGAAACTGAGCTTAAACGGAACTCTAACAGCTATCTTTAGACTCGGATACACATGTATATTATGCACATTCACACATTAACATACCGATAAATGCTTGGAAACAGAATCAGGGCGGGATGAAGCTAGCGCGGGGTTGGTATAGCTTATGTTGTAAATGGGCTCTAAATAATAGTTATAATATACAAAAAACAAGGTGGACCCCAACAGAACAAATCCGCGATGTCACAAAAACAAGGTGGACCCCAACAGAACAAATCCGCGATGTCACAAAAACAAGGTGGACCCCAACAGAACAAATCCGCAATGTCACAAAAACAATAAACCATCTCATGTTCTAGATAAACTCTAAGAGACAAGTTTTTCAATGGATGTTTATATCGAGTTGTTATGTCGGTCATAAACTATCGTCATAGAACAAGACAGTGCAGATGGACATATTTAAAGCATTACTCTAGGGTCCATTGAATGCGTGAGGGTCGTAGCTATGCTACTTTTGTTTCTGTGTTAATCTATAACTGCACCAAGTTATCACCCTTCCTCAAATTTCAAATAAAATGTTATTTTATCATCAGCAAATGTAAACCACTTCATTTTATCACTGAAACATCCGTGTTTTACATGAACTTACTCTTATTTCCAGTTACATTTAAACCTTTAGCTACATTTTATCTTAAATGATCGCAGCATTAGTTATAAAGAATAATAAAATGTTGTAACTGATTAGAAACTAAACCCACAATTTAGGCATTCAAGCGTCAAGCTAAAGTGCTCGAGCTCGTCTTATGATAGTGGTGTTTTCATTGATTAATTATTTAAAGAAGATAAGAAATAATGTTTCGTTTCGACAATGATGAGAAATTGATTAATTATTTAAGGATATTTGATGACCTGCTTCAACTGCAAATAATCAGCTATTGTTATTTAGTTCGGTAAAAATAACTCCGCTTCGATAATGTTCAATAAGTCACAATCTATTACGTTATTAGCAGAAATACAATTTAAAAACCTGGAAGGGTTTTCCACAATTCCATCGATCAAGTGAGTTTATTCAAAATTGCAATTGGGTTAAGAGGTAACAAATTACACAGCTTCTATATATGACACGAAACAGGCTAAATGGATAATAATTCACAACATTCTGGATTCTAAATTCTTGGCATAATCTTCAATTAATAAAATAAAAAAAAAATAATTAATACAAAAATTGAACAAAGAATACAGGAAGCCATTCTTCTCATGGGTATAAATGGACAATTTGAGAAAGATATTTAAGATAGATAATTAGGTCAAGTACATGCCGAATTAATTTGTTTGTTTCATTAATTGATGTTTTACGTTGTACCCCAGGTTATTGGACTTCTATGACGGCGTGTCAGCCCAATGGATGAAGCTAGAACAATACACTAACAAGATACAAGACAAACACAAACGTAAAACATGGTGCAATAAGACAAAAATGAGCAAATTTATAGTACCGGAAGCCGAAACAGATCGGCTTCGAGCTTTGCCTTAGATCGGAGAGCACCTTGGCACATGGAGCCCCCACAAACCACCCGCTTTAATGATATGATAAATCGTGATTGGTAATTTAGAACCAGCATCCATCTTCGCTTGAAATTAGCAATAGGTCGTCTCATAATACACAGGGAATTTAAATCAAAATATTGTGTTCTTTCATGCATCAGATAGGAAATGAAGATTATTTGACGGATAATTATAATCACACATTGTCCGTCAAATCTCATGTCTAAAAACAAAAATATAAAAATACAATGGAAATCAAAATGTAGCATTCTTCATGTATCAGATTAGCAATGCAGATCGATTGACGGATAATTATAACCACGCACAGTCTGTCAAATCTCATTGTTTATTAAACAAAATTATCAAAATACAATTGAAATAAAAATGGTGTATCTTTCATGTATGAGATTAGTAAAGAAGATAGTTTGACGGATAATTATCATCACACACAGTCCGTCAAATCTCATTGTTTATTAAAGAACATTATTACAATACAAATTAATTATTCATCCATTTTTTTTATTATATAGGTATATTTCCTCTGCTACATGGGTTAAGCTTATCACATTCATACCAACGTACCTCTCACGAATGTGGTTCGTCAGTTCGAAACAGCTTTTGGCAATATTTAGAGAGTTTTAAGACGTAGCCTACGGGGGCGGTTTCCTGCACAATTAAATGTGACACCGCCCTAATATAAGTAAAATAACATTCAGAACGGTGTAAAACCCCAAAGAAACCTTTTTTGTATGTGTTTAATCTGCTTACTAAACAATTTTGCATCATCAGGTTTTAATCACTTATCGAGTTGAATGACCACGGCTGTGATTACAGTGATTACCTCCCCTTTCATATCTTATCTCTCAAACAGAAGCCTACCGAGTAACCCCAGATCGTGTGATTAACTGTAACATATTGTAGGATACACTGTAGCTCGTATGGGTACTGTTTACTGCAGCTAGTCAATATAGTTGTATGCGAGAAAATAATTATAAAGCATGAAGGCAAACTGAACACATCGGAAAAGGTAAACTCAATATTGGAGCTACTATCTAGACTCAGCCAGGAAGCTCAGAAGAACTTACAAAATCTCTGCCAAAGAAGCAACACAAAAAAACCCAAATCCTTACAACTATCCTTATATTCATATCAATCATTTCTGTCTCAGTGTGGTGTAGGTAAACTGACCTCACTTAGAAAGGTAAACTTAATGTTGTCAGCTTTTGTGTTTTCTGTTGTCAGGAATTTCTTCTAAAACTAGAAGAGTCCCCGGTAGAGGAAGATTGAATCTCGACTTAGCAGAAGATTCTTTCTGGTATAAGAATATAGCAGATCAAGCTGGTCTCTACTCTAGGACTAACCTACATCCACTGGTAGCCGTAATTCGTGTTTATATAGCTCAAGTACCAAAGGAAGTTGGCTTACCATAACACAGGTGTTTAATGGAATTGTATTTACTTGTAAAACAGACTTGATTACCGAAGTAGGGTCATTAAGATAAACGATTCCAAAGCGAATGTGAACAAACTGCTGTCAGCTCAAAGTGGATAAACTACGCCAATAACAGTTTGACGAAATGAATGGACCGTTCTTGGCGAAAATCAAGAAGTAAACGTACGAACTGATAAAATACTGTACAGATAGCAGGTTGTTGGCGGGAGTTTCCTCTGCCCTGGTGCTCTCTGAGCTACGTGGCAAAACTGAAGCCGATTTGGTGTGGTGTGTCGTTCACTGTAAATTTACCTACACTGTAAAGTACCTTTAGCATTCCCATACAGCCGGCCGTAATCAGCTATACCTAAAGCCTTTACGAGCTATAGTTATCTGATGAATTATAGATTTGACAAACAGTGCTGCTAAAGCGGAGACAAGTATAGAGTGGATGTAAATTCGTGAAGAAGGCTAATAACACAGATTCAGAGAAATGTATTTTTGAGTGGTCGGTCAATCGATGAGGAAGCAGACCCTCACTGGACCATAGAGTGACAAATGGTGTCAGCAGATCGTGCTGGTCATTGTCTGTGCAATTCAGACATGGTTATTATCTAGTTGAAGAGAACAGAACTAGGAAATAACATCAGATAATATCACCAGACATATCAATACCTAATTTAAAACATTGACATTTCTAAGAACGATCTGGCCAATTGGGATATTCTCGATCCTTAGCCAGTGTATAACGTTATGATTTGATATTGATACTATTGAAGACGGATGGTGTCATCTAGCCAATTCTGGCCTTATTATCTTTAGATTTCAAGATGCCACGGAGACATAGAGTCGGGCCCAGTTAAGCATAAACGAATAATCAAAGACGAGATCCCTATACTACAGACGTTTAAACTTTTACCGGGAAGTTTCTGTTTTGTAATTAATAATTGAACACAGATGAACAATAACCGACTTGATGACACAGTACTGAGAATGATAAGAAATTGAACATCGTCATGAAACATATAACTGCTCGGCAGTTGCTCGGACGACAATTATTCCGACGACAACTGCTACAAGCAAACAATTGCACCTCGACCATTGCTCCGAGACAACTGCTACCTCTGATGACGATAACTCCGACGACAAGAGCTGCCAAGACAAGTTCTGCCAAGACAGGCGCTGTCAGGACAAGTGCTACATAGAAAAGTGCTCCTGCGACAAATGCTTCTTTCGGAACAGTTGTCGTCGAAGCAATTATCCTCGGATCAATTGTTGTCGGACAGATGTCGTCGGAGAAATTATCAAGGAGCAATTGCAGACAGAGCAACTGTTTTGGGCAACAAATCGCCCCTTGTCATTATTTACTGTTCATGTAATTTAACAACATGGGATAGCAATTGTCAATGAAAAACACGGTCTTCGTAAATCGGTTGATTGATTGGTATATGATACATTGTTATATATGAAACTCATAAAGAAGTTCTATGGTAATGATAAGTCACTCCGACCTTCTTAGTTATGTATGTAATAAACACACAGTCCCACTGGCAATGGCTGGTGGGTAATTAGCCACATATATTGCTCTGTGCTTCATCAGTTCTTTGGTGTCTTGATTATAAACACATGGGAGTTTTGTGGAAGATTGATAGAGCATACCAAGGATCATGAGATTTGGAAACTCCATTAAATGTAAGACTCATACTGAGTAAATGTAATAAACCTTGTTTTTAGGAACGAATAAATCAAATTTCTTCTTGAATTTTTAACTTAAGGTTTTTTACCCAAGATTTCACCTTCAATACAATTAACACTGACTCACTTAATTTCCATGGTATACTTTCTTGGTTTCTTGCTATAACATGATACGAATTCAGAGTATCTTGGTATGGTGACAAATAAGGCCACTTGACACAGACTTATTCTTCTATCATTAAAATGAATGATGTAACCGAAAAGCCGGAAAGTTTTCGTTCTTTTCTCCACAAAACTTTGGAGGAACAAAATGGAGTATCTTATTTTGACAAATTACAGTCACTTGAAATTTTACCATGGTCCTATAACTGGACACCGGAATAGCCACAAAGTGTTATTTAACAGCATTTCCAGTTAACACTGGGCTATTATTTCACCTTTCCAACATAATATTTTACTTGAGTATGAATTAATTCGAGGTGAACTACGTATCAATTAATATAACTCCATTAGACTGACTTGGACAATTAAAACTTATAACCAACCCAGTGAATTATCCTCCATATATTTCAGCGATTTATTTCCCTGAGTATGTATTAGTTTGTAAGAGAACCACATATCAATTAATATAACAACATCAGACTGACTTGGACAAGTATAACTTATTACCTACTCAATGGTTATCCTACGTATATTCAGCATCTGCCTTTATACGTGTTATAAAACTCTTTGCAGCACTTCCTACTTTGACCTGACATATGGTGTAAGTGGGACAGGGGGAGGAATGAAGTTTGTCTTCAGGACTAACCGTGTCTCGAGAAGATGATTATTACCACACTTTAACAATACTCCACCAGACTGTACGGACTGTACGACACTGTGGACTCGGCAAAGAAGATAAATGTAACACAATAGCCCTGAATGTTAACTACAATTATATATTTCTTTTCTCTCAATTAATTTATTCATTTTACTAGGATTTTTTTCATGCTATATTTATTTATTTAGTTAGAGTGGTGTGACGATCCATGTGTTTTGTGCTCAATTAACAACGGCCTGAACTAACAGGCCACTTCAAACCTTTTTTAAATTCCGTTTTCGGATTTTAACAATTTAAATGGATTTCCCACCATCTCTGATTAGCGACTATCGCTGTTACACATGACCCACGAAAACCTGTTTTAGAAATTATTGTTAAAGAGTTAATTAATCTAGTAAATTGTAAGAAATTCTATGAACGGCCATTCACAGCTCCGACAAGTTGTCGGAGTTCATTGTGCCAAATCGTTTCGTGGTTTTGATTGGCTGATTCTCCGCTGCAGCGGTTGTTGCTGGGGAAGCGTTGATTAATGGTAAAGGTAGTCCCTTTTACAGAGAGTAACTTGCAGCTGTACACCAAAGCAACATAACTGAAAAATTGCCACGAGCTTACGGCTAAATGTAATTAATTATAAATGTTAGAAGTAGAATTTGTAAGGTATTTCTTATTATTGTATTTTATAATGCACA
>JAUELC010143526.1:0-11336 GCA_031471745.1 Cryptochiton stelleri
CCCCCCCCCCCATTGTCGGGTAGAGAAATAGTAGACTGAATGTTGTAAGAATGCTATATTTAGCTCAATAAACTATGCATGTAGGTTCTGTATAGCTGCATAGCATGAGCTCTCTCTCTCTATATAAGTAGTATTGTCAGCGCAATGAAACCTTTCGATGTAACAAGTATTTACAATAAGCGTTGCACTCATGCACTCTACTGCAATTAACACCATACAGTGACAAAGACAACCTTCAGTGCATTATTATAAGCCAGATAATCAATAACTATCGTTTATTCGCATTTGTCGTATTGCTTTAAAACTGGTCTTCAATCACAATAAAATCCCAATATAATCCAACACATCCTACCATATCTCTATAATAAACATATATTTGGTCTTTTTGACAGTGCATGTCAGCTATGTCCGTTAAAGATTATTCATTTCAACATAATTTACAGGACTCGACTATGTTATATATTATATAGTCATGCGATGTGTTATACTATACGGCATGTACATGTGGATGCTATATAGAAACGGTATAGGGGCAAAAGTCATATTTTACAAACAGCAGATCCCCCTCGTCTTCGCTCAGAAATTGTTTTCATAAATCCTTTCCAAAAATACTCATCTACTCTGACTTGCAATCAAATCACACTCGTTACCATTCGAATTACCATCTTTCT
This sequence comes from Cryptochiton stelleri, assembly GCA_031471745.1. Classification (NCBI taxonomy): domain Eukaryota; kingdom Metazoa; phylum Mollusca; class Polyplacophora; order Chitonida; family Mopaliidae; genus Cryptochiton; species Cryptochiton stelleri. Next base: position 672 of record JAUELC010143526.1, read on the forward strand.
ACACGAATGAACTTTGTTGAAATCTTCGCCATTTCATCCAGTTGAAAGGAGCATGCACTCGCTGACCTGATTAATGTTCTCAAGTCGCTTCTGATTGTCTGATCTCGTTCATCCATAACGGTGTTTAGCTGCTCGCTAACAATGTCCAAATTCAAACCTCATTTTACTAAAGGAAAAATGTTCAAACAACGACAGTGGTTTGAGATTTGTAAAATATGGCTTTCCTCCCTTTAATCTTTCTTTATAGCGCACAAATATAACACTGTTAAGCCCAGCCCCTGTGAAATATATTTGTATCAATTCAAACACTATCGTTGAATTAAAGACATGATCTTGTGATACATTGTTACACCTGTAAGCTCTGAGTCAACATTGTGGCTGTTACAATAATGATCAAAAGCCGAAATATTTGTTTTGACTGTTATGTATCAAAAACTTTTATGAGTTCACGACTATGTGTGAAGTATTTACATCCTACAATATGAACTAATTTAGTTATTCCACGTGCAAATACAATCAGTTATGGATTAACACTGCAAACCAATTAACAACAAACAGGGGAGAAGTAATGGCTTCGTGGAATAAAAAAAATCCACCCTAGGTACAAATGAACAAACGACAGGTACAGACTAAACATTTATGAGAAAATCTCCTCTTATAATTTCAAGTGAGATTTGAGTCAGTAGGGTATTTTTTTGTCAATTGTGAAATCGCGTTGGCGTTCTGAAGCAGCGACTATACATACAGACCATTTTTATGAAGCTGCTAAGTAAGGTTTGATTTGCCGGGGATGGCCACCAGAGAGAGCTTGTCTCACTATTCAATCAAAACCTTGTATCAGCCGTTTGTGGTCTGAATTTTCTTACACACAGTGATTGGCTACCGGGAAAGTTATTTCACCGACGGCCAATTAAGCGACCTCGGCCTTAGATACCACGTTAACAACCACAACACGACACGTCCCTTCAAAGCATGACCAACTTGATTTCCTTTGAAAGGCTCCCTCTGTTGGCTATCCGCGGTAAACCGATCCTAAGTTATCAGTGGTTGAAACAAAAGAGTTTGTATATATAAATAACCGTTGCTTCAGAAGCGTAAATCCCTCTCTGTGGATTGCTTTTCTCTGTTTGATATTTTGTTTTTATGTTTCTGTTATGGCTGTTTGTCTAACCGTAGTTTCGGTTGAAGTTTAATATTTTAGATAATATATTATTTTAGATAAACGACGGAAAATTCCAGAAGAAATTAAGCCCGCTGCCGGATATAGGCCTATATAAATAATGAAAAGAAAGATAGTACGATTACAAAGATAAAATCCGGAAACAAACTTTTGCGGTTGCATCTGTATGTTAGATAACGGTAAACATACACTTGTAGGATTCCGTCAATAACAAAACGCTGCGCAATCCACACATGACATGTACTAACATTTACCTGCATTAGGAAATGGGAAGGAGACTGGTGACTTACGTTGAAATGTAACGTAATTTAAATATAGTGTAATGGGGAAGTTAAACTCCATCAACTGCATGATTAGTGTTATAGGACATGTTTAATATATGCACCAAGTATAACCGAGCATTGGTATAATAGTAACTAGAGTGCGTAATTTAGACAAGCTTCATGAAATGTTAGGTCTACTCCTCTTCGCCAATCAATGAAATATTTTACAGTATATTAACCGATGGTTGCTTTTATTTTTAAATTCCCATCCGTAGCGATATCTATTACAGTACATCAATGCTGTCAGCGAGAATCTGGAGTTCAGCGTATGCACAAATCATCCAGAACAACAAATGTTTTCTGCAGAAACCCGTTGGTGTCACGATCCGGCAAAGAGGTACTAATGAAGTTGTATTGATCAGCAATTCCCCAAGAAAAAGGCAACAACGACATACGTCTGATAAAAAATACAACAAAAAGCACTTGGTCAAATGTATATATATCATAATAGCTTTAGTGCACTAAAACGATTTTAATCAAATTAACAAATATCACACACAAATCAATACTGAATCTGTTCAACTTATCCGGGTAACTTTGGTAGGTTAATTTGTATATTTGCTGGACATATGCTATGTGAAAGAGATCTAATATTTCAAGAATAGGAGGAGATTTTATACAAAAACTGTTCAAATCATGAGAAAAAAAAAACTATAGTTTTAAAGGTTTGCTTTTCACGTAAAAAAAAAAGTGTCTAACGCTTTCGTTTTGTTCTTATGCCACTGTCATAAAGGTGTTCTATGCATCATATATTTGATGATTTTCAACATTCAAATTTACAGCTTATGACAGTAATTTCCGAGACCATAAAGTCTATAATTGTTTTAGTTATTTCAAGGTAGAATTCCCCTGGTATATGGAAGATAATTAGCGATCGGTGTTTGTCCTTCCAGGTTTACTGTGTTGTTAATAAGGGAGGGGTGACACTTATATCTTTACTCGATTGCATCACCAATGCTTTAAAGTTCAATAAGTGTGATGTTCATTTTTATTTAGATTACGAACTTGCTGTTGAGAGGCTGGTGTCTATCTCTTGTGGAAACACAAATAACCTGCCATTATTACAGACGGTCAATATTAAAGATAACTGGCCTTGTCATTTTACTGATTCGATGATGTTTTTTGTGCAAATGCAGCTGACGCTTTCACTCCCATTAATATCAGCTCTTTGCTGTACTGCGTTAGGACCGCACTCCAGTATTCCACAAAATCTAAGGAGAGCCGGTGTTACCGCATGTATACCACACGTATAGAAGAACTTCCTAAATAAGGGCAAATAATGTTATACCGAATTGAGACAAGAATCGCGCCAATACAATATAACCCAAGGCAATAAATGCACCGTGAAATTGAAGAATCGATAACTATTTCAATGAGTTTTGCATTTCAGATCATTAACGGGTACATGCTCGTTTCAGATTCGCAGCTGAAGAAAAAATCTATTCCGAGGAAATGGCCAATTGATGTTATAAATACGTGTTCCTAATCAAGGGATAACTTTGAATGCTTATGTAACCACCTCTAAGTGACTTATCCTCTGACTAAGAGCAGCATGTTCCATGCACAAGCATGCTGTCTTTACTACGCACTGGAGGAACATTTATTTTCCAACAGAGCATAACACTTCACATTTTATGGATTGTACTAGTGTGGCTATTTACTTGTGGAGTACACCGCCGACATATAAGTGAAATACCCTTGAGTACGGCATTAAACATCAATCAATCACTAAGTGACTTATCCAAGCCTCCTTAGGACTTTTGTATACTCTATATCCACATATATATTTATGCCTTTTAGGATACTTGGTTTTAACAATACGTCTTTCCAGATCAGACACACTTAGCAGAGACACATATACAGAATGCTTTGCGTCTTGTTGCACGACCTTATTTGATGAGGTATTTTGTTTTGACAATTGTCGCGACATATAACTTGGTTTTAAAAATGTTATATTGTATGCCTTATGGCACCATTTTCACCTCACCATTCGTCTAGATTTAAATGTTAACGGAATAAATATGTATCAAACGAGATCAGACCGAGAAAAAAACTGGATCACTTTGGCAATCAAACTTGATGTAGACATTAAAACAATGATCTAAAGGAACAACCAAGGACAGGGTCTAAGTAGAGCATCTATAGTTTATTTAGTTAGAGTCACAAGTGCATTATGACAACCACCAGATCATTCACGAATGCATAAGACAACATGCAGATAGATTTTCAATTTCTGCTATTGAATAAATGAACATTATTTTGAGACAATTTTGACACCCATCAAAATTATGTTATTGAACTATCTGGACATGGATGCTAATACGTTTCTTATATCTGTTTGATATCTCTCACTCCATGTAAGGAATCTGCACCCCTTTAACATTCATCTGATATCTTAAACGTTATCAATACACACTGTCACAATATATAAAAGCTACTCTGCTCGTATCCAGTATGATAACGTCCTTTTGTGTTTAAGCAGTAGTTGCCTCTGTTGCCCTACCAGATCGAGTGACACCGTTAATGCTAAATGGCCTGTAACGATCAAAAACACGATAGACATCACCCCTGACTAGCTTGTTTTCGACATATGTTGTAAAGTTATTTACGTAATCTTTCACGGTTGCCATTCACAGGCCAATGAACAATATAGAATATTGCAGATCCATCAATAACTGAACAGGCGATCTTTTGTGATGCGTTTCTGAGGGAAACTTCCACTCGGAGAAGTGTCTTTAGGACAGACTTTGCTTTGATAATGCTCATATCACCAGAATCAGTGAACTTTGATGTTGGTACAGTCGCCAACTCATGTGACACTATCTCCTTAACAGAAATTGTACGAGAGCTAGCTTGTAAGCCCATCACCCTTGAATAGACATGGTCTTTGTCAAATACCTTTATGTATCCTGCCTTTAAATGCTTCTTACACACAGCTTGGGTAATTACTCTGTGACTAAGTGGCTCATTCAAACTTTCTGGCCATGCATTTTCAAACTCTTTCATCTGTTTTGTTGTTGGCTTTGTCAAAATTGACGGAAGGGGGTGCCACTTTACCACTAGCAATGTTCATTATCTCTGAGGGATGTTGATTCGGATTTGGAGGGTCAATGCAGACTTCGAGCTTCTGCATTCGAATTTCCCGGTCAGTCGAGTCCGTGATAATCCTTCCTGTCATTTCCTCCGTGTGTATTTCGTGAATGATCTGATCGTCTGTGCCATTTATGTTACAAAGATCCTCTTCTAACTTGCTGCATATATGAAGACTCAATGCCCAAATTTTTAACGTATCAGGCTTTAAGGTTATTCTAATAATTCCAGTCTTCCCATGACCATACCTCATAAAGGTTGTCTCTATGTACATATCGCTCCAGATTCCATTCCATATACCTGAAATGTGACGCATGACATGCTCACCTTTCATGAACTTCTTCAAAACAGGACTTGCCATCGACTCCATTGATCGAAGGTAGTACACTCTATAACGGGCATAATTGGCATGCCCAGCTGCGAAGAAATATAGCAGCATACGCATGACGGCACCAAGTTGTAAAGGCCAGTCGCCATCTCTCTCGGCTCTGATATACATCACCATTATGCACACTGACTTTATTAGACAATCTACCCATAGTCTAGCTGTTCTACTGGTAACCGCTAGATCTTCAAGAACAGCTTCCAAGTCATTCATCTTATCTAATGACTTTTCATTGAATAGAGGTTTAAGCTATTCCTCTGCAACTGTTCTTAAAGCTCTGATATTCTGTGGGAACTTTTTTCCATTCAATATTTTTGCTACACCACCAAAGGCAGCTTCCATAACTTTGGCAAGCCCACTTCCAGCTTGCAGGATTCCTACAGATCCTGCAAAGCACATCAGCATGTGCATGCCGCCAAGTCTCAGTACAACATTGTCAAATCGCTCAGGATAGGCCCATATAACATTAACTGCCACTCGATACAACCGTAGACCACCTGTGAAAACAACAAAGTCTTGACCACATTTTGCGGGAATAATTGTGTCTGGATCAGACGGTGTCATGTCAATCAAAGGCAAAAAAATCAAAGACGCTTTCGTTTTGGCAATGTTGGATTGACCCTGCTCCCTACATCCTCTCGTATTATTGCCATTATACTCTGGACATTTGTCCAATGTAGACATATGTACAACCCCTAAATGTAAAACTAACGCTATATGTAAAACCGCCCCTAAAAGTAAAAAAATTAACGCTAAATGAAAAACCGCCCCTAAAAATAAAACAATTGACGCTAAATGTAAAATCCATGTTAACGCTAAAAATAAAACATTGCCCCTAAATGTAAACAGGATTTTTAACCCATTAAATAAAAACTTGACGCCAAATGTAAACACTCTTCAATTCAATTCTGATAGGAAAAGTTAATTTCGCATACAGTACATTTTAATTTTTTTGAAATTATATAATACTCTCAAAAGTGATCATAGGTCCAATCGCCTGTCTGTCATTTCGAACATCCATATAGTTGACAATCTTTTGCTTTCTTCTTTCTAAGTTAGAACAATTTCTGCATTATTCTTAACTACTCGATAACGCTCTCCAATGAAAATTCTCGAAATATATCAGAATTATTCATCATTGGTTTAGCGTTTAACTTTAGTGTTACATATAATAAGTCAATAAAACAAGTTTTGTGTCCTAAATATGAAAATATTTTGCATTAATCTAATCTCCTTGATCATCATCTCCAAAAAACTTAAATTTCTTATTAAGATATGTTTTACTGTTTAGTCAAAAATATCTAAATAAGAAATCGAATTTTTTCGGTCTGTTAACGCTAAAAACCTGTCCGTAAAAAGGTAAAAAGCTAATAAATCGATTTTTTTCTCGGTCTGTTTACATTTAGCGTTAACGTTAAATGTAAACAGCTGCCCCTAAATGTAAAAAAAACTCATAAATCACGATTTTCTGCCCAAATTACCAAACATTTTGCATTATTCTATTCTCCTGGATAATCCCCTACATTACACACAATCAAAAATTTAAAAACAAGAAATCGAAATTTTTCTCGGTCTGTTTACATTTAGCGTTAAAGCTAAATTGTTTGGTAATTTTGTCAGAAAATTGTGATATACAAGCCTTTAACATTTTTTTTCTTAATTTTTGACTATGTGTAATGGAGGGGGTTCTCCAGGAGAATAGAACAATGCAAAATTTTTGGTAATTTTGTCAGAAAATTTTGATATATTAGCTTTTTACATTTAGGGGCAGGTGTTTACATTTAGGGTTAACGCTAAATGTAAACAGACCGAGAAAAAATTCGATTTATCTTTTTTTAATTTTTTGAGTATGTGTAATGGAGGGGATTCTCCAGGAGAATAGAATAATGCAAAATGTTTGGTAATTTGGGCAGAAAATTTTGATTTATTAGTTTACCTTTACGGACAGGTGTTTAGCGTTAACAGACCGGAAAAAAATCGATTTCTTATTTATATATTTTTGACTAAACAGTAAAACATATCTTAATAAGAATTTTAAGTTTTTTGGAGATGATGATCAAGGAGATTAGATTAATGCAAAATATCTTCACATTTAGGACACAATACTTGTTTTATTGACTTATTATATGTAACGCTAAAGTTAAACTAAAGTTAAACGCTAAACCAATGAAGAATAATTCTGATATATTTCGAGAATTTTCATTGGAGAGCGTTATCGAGTAGTTAAGAATAATGCAGAAATCGTTTCAGCTTAGAAAGAAGAAAGCAAAAGACTGTCAACTATATGGACGTTCGAAATGACGGACAGACGGATATGATCACTTTTGAGAGTATTATATAATTTCAAAATAATTAAAATCCTCGAGTTTACAAGTCTACGGAATTGACCAGTAAACTACCATAAATTGTGTATCACACTTATCAATTTCAATGAATGACAACAAACGCTGCGATATGGGCTTTCCTCGTTTATAGCCACATATTTTATTTTCAAACGTAAGTATAACCTACATTCTGTTATTGCGGAATAAGATTCACATTATCATAGAAAATGAACTATACATTTGAACTTGTTGCACATCATTGAACTGGCTCAAATATTTTAAACCATATGGTATCATTGGCAATACTGTAACTACTATTGTATAAAAGAATCAATGCACATTGTTTTTCTTCTTGGCATCACCAGCATTCAGGTACCTTTTGTTCACCTTAAATTCACTAAAGTAGGATATTTGTTCAATTAGTTTGATCATGCACAGTTTATGATAAGCTGTGAATTTGGGCGAAAGGGACGAGCATGGTATATACATGTCTGTTATTCTCAATAGAGATGTCACCCCTAAGCTAACAAGCGCACTAGATAGCGACTCTCACGTAGATATGCGCCATAATGGTGCACGGGAGACAATTTGTGATAAGTACAAATAATACAATACAAATTCTGTCTGGTCCCACTGGCACAGTTAATTTTTTGTTATCTTTAAACACTTTTCGATAACTTTACAAGAAAAAATAATGGCATAAATCTGCGCAAAAAGTGCCAGAGTAACAAACAGATATGCTTTCAAACTCCCCCCATTTTTTTTATATATATATATATTATTTTTTTGGCTGTCATTTACGCCAGATCTTGTTCTCGATGTCTGAGAAGGCAATTGTCGTGGGAACAAAGTGACATGTCTGTATGTGACCGTCGTTGCCGTTCAAGTTCTTTGGAAAGCCAATCTTTCTGAGGCAAGGCTGGTATCACCACACTTATTATCAGCCATTGCCACGCTTACTGCTTTTCGGCTGTCAGATAGAGATCAAAGTTAAATAGCCAAAACAAATAAACCGATTAAATACTTGTGCCACTTTTGAAACAGTGTATCACCTCTGCCGGAAAGGCAAGATAAACAGCGGAGAAAGACATCCTTCTTTTCGAACAATGGCTCTAGTTATTATTCTGGATTGTCTGCCAGAGCGGGAATATTAAATGTCTGCCATCGAAGAAAAAAAATAAAAAGTCCTATTCAAATTATAGACCGTATCACGCTGTTCACAAAACTGCTATTATTTGTGTACTTTATCACTGAATGCCAGTTAAGTTGAGATACTGTAAGTAAAATACATGGTGGATTTTTCATGACATATTTTATTTGGATATTTCTTGCAGATATGAATAAAAAATCAAACCTTACAAAACAAAAATAGTACAAAAGTACGGTTTTAAGTGACGTACCCGTTTTAAGTGACGGACCCGGATCACACGACATTTGTGACATCACTTAATCCAATATGGTGTAGCAATTCCACCATACAGTTTACTAACAGTATCTCTAGATAATTGGAGTTTATGGACAGCAAAGTATCACACCAGCAATTGAACAGTAGTTTTGTTAACATCTTAATAGGGTCTATGATTTGAATATGATTTTGTTTTTGTTTTCTTCTCCTTTTAATAATAGTTTAATATATTTTACTGTTAGGGCACTCGAACTTGAGGTGTTCTCCTCCTTGTTTGACCTGATATATGGTGCAAGCATGACAAAGTGAGTAATAATTTCACGTCAGGGATCACCTGGGTGATGTCTCGCGAAGATGTGGAGGGCCTAGTTTTAATTTTTTTTCAAAAGACCTGTTTTTGATAACTGACGAAAACAAAATTAACATTTCTCTAATTATTGCTTTATTTAATCATATTGGGACACACGTGTCGTTGGCAATTAACCAGAACTTATGTACGCATTCAAATATAATTTCATGAGCAGATATGAAACGTGATTGAGAATCCTTACCTGTATGTGGTATATGACAAGTCCACTCTTTAAAGAAACACGCATCAGCCTCAGGTATTCCATCTGTCCACTGGACGTCTTGTACGAGAGATATCGCCAAATCATGCGTTTTCTTCAACGTAAGAGTGACCACGGCGTGAACGCTACCAGATGACGCCATGTACGCCAAAAGAAAGAAATTCGTCTGGGCGTTACCATTGGCGTCAAATATCACATTGGTAAATGGTGACGTCACTGATGAATTCACAACGTTAGAAAATAAATGCATAGTGTTGTCAATGCCAAGACCATTATCTATCGTTCGTTTTGAAGCTTGTGATAAAAGCGTGAATGCGTCGTATAAACTGACGTCAATTTCAACGTCGACGCCGTTGAGCGGATACTGAATGTCCCTTCTTGATCTACCGGATGCGTGCGTGAAATTAAATGTTCTATTAAACACTGGGTCGCTGTATTGAGGGGTTAGAAGCAAGAAACCTCCCAAATAATGTCTGTTCATGCTGCTTAGTTTCTGTAACCACGATGGAACTACATAGGCGGAGGGAGCCACGGCTAGTAATACACGATGTGTGGCAGTCTTTGGTTCATCGTGCCAGGCGATCAGCATTCGTTTCACGAGTGGGACATCCATCAAAAGAATTATAACTGAAAAGAAAGAAAAAATATGCAAGAATTAGATAAAATGAACATAATCTTGCTTTGTTTTATTAATATAAGTTACAGTATCTTTATTATAAATGTAAACAAAAATCCAAATGACAATTTTTTGTCCCAATATATCGATCACTTTGCTGCGCTTCATGAAGTACAGTATTTGTTTAGTTTACCGAAATATAAGTTCAAATTGTTTTGTCACTTGAGTAAATCCACTTTAAAATACGAACTTCTTAGCGATGGCGTGAGAAACCGTCTTTACAAAAAAATAAATTCATTGATTATATTAGAATCCAAGATTAAGATAAAATTTTTTTAATTTTTCAATAGTACAGTAATAATACAGTTTAGTTGCTATGTTTTCCAATGCTATCCTGAATTATTCATTTTGTATTAAAATGGTTCCAGATAAATATATGTTTCAGACTGTGTTATGGTTTATCGACTAATATGATTGGTGAAGAGGACATAGCTCATATAGAAAAAAACACAAGTGACAGGGAAATTTCTACATCAGGAACGTCCATCCAACAGAGGCCACGTTAAGACTAAACAAAACAAAAATCAAAAGTACATCGGCGTTTATTAAATAAATGAAAACAGCTTCTACTAGGGTGGCTTTTATCGCAAATTTTGTTGACCTTCGTGAACGACATAATGTGGTTTCAATTGATTCGTTAATAAATGAATGTGACATTTTGTTAATATTGTTATCAGTGACGTATTTAGGGGGGGGGGGGGGGGCCTGGTGCC
>JAUELC010143637.1:0-11335 GCA_031471745.1 Cryptochiton stelleri
GCGTTTCGCCCTGAGCAACCCTAGTTTGTACCGTGGCAAACGATTTGTCCAGCTTACGCTTGGCACGGCGCCTACGTCGAGCTTTGATCCTACCGAAAGAGATGGCCAACTCTTTCAGACCATCTTTAACATACTCCCAGAACTCGCCTACCGAAGCAAACGTAGCTCTCCTTGCCACGCAACTAACTAAATAGTCTCTAACAGAGCAACAGAACCGCTTATCCTGGAGCAGGGAAGTATTCAGCTTCCATACTCCAGCACCCCGCCCTATCCAATCGCCTGAATCGAAAGCTGCCACAACCATCATGTGATCGGAAAGAGCGAAAGGTTCATGGCTTGCGTCCACCAGACATCCCCTGAAACCTCGACTACAATACACTCTGTCCAAACGGGACGAAGACGATCCCGTTGGAGATGTCCATGTGTATTCAGTCGCAATTGGGTTAAGGAAGCGGAAAGCATCAGTTAGGCCGCAAGTGCGCAACAAAGTTGAAAGAGTACCTACAGACGTGTCCCGTGAGACATCGGCTGCACTTCGGCGGTCAAGAGCAGGATCTAAGACACAATTGAAGTCGCCAGCTAAAATTATGTCATCACTACATGTTTCGAGCAAAGGTAAAATATCATCAAAAAACCTGCGTCTTTCTGGAATATAAGTCGGACCATGGACGTTGAGAAAGGACAGTCGACTACCACAATATTGCACATCCACCTTAACCCAATGCCCCACAGGATCAGAGCTAGTAGATAAAATGGATCCACAAGCCAGAAAGGATGCCAGGAAGACAATAGCCGTCCCTGCCCTGTGATTTGAACCACTAGCAGAGACAACTTTACCTTTAATGGTATTTTCAAAACGATCTACTTCTGCAGTTGTAGTAAAATGTGTTTCTTGCAGAAACGCCACATCTGCCTTCAACGAGAGTAACTTATCGGCCAGTGAAAACTGTTTCCAATCTGAAAGAAGTCCTTGGGTGTTAATTGTTACTATTTTAAGACCCATTATGTTAGTTAGTATGGTGTTTTTCTGGACTTCTTATACAAGGCGGCTTTGCGCTGGGCAAAATCGTTCTGTGAAAGTTGTATAACTGGCCTTTGCTTTCTAACCTTTTCGATTTTACTATCCCTTCGCATAGTGCGATAGTGGACACCTAAAGAAGTCTTCACCGGTACCAATACTTCGCCTTTATCGTTCGTGTATGCTGGGACAGACTTGTCTGGGATGTCCCCAGCGACAGAATCACCCATTTCTGACGTACTGTCGTCCATGCGTTCCGATTCTGCCTCAGCTAGGGAAACCGCAATATCTTCCTGTGTTATGGAAGCGCTTGTAGAAGTCGACTGGGACGCATCCCACAACGATTGTGTGCTATACACTTTGTTACAGTCGGGGGATTCATGGACAGTATTATTAGTATGCGCTGGGGCAGATGAACTGTTGGGCAAAGAAAGATCTTCAGGAAAGGAGTCGCTCCACAGTGACTGAGTCGATTCGTGATGTAACTGATTGTCTTGTTCGACTGCTTCACGAGATTGAGGTGCCAACTCAAGAATCTCAGGTGAAGGAGTATACGTAGCATTATCGATGGTACAGACTTCAGCATGGTCAATCGATGTCACATTGGCGACAAGATTAACATTTAACACAACCGGGTTACTTTCATTGCAAACATTCGACTCGTTGCTCAGCGCAGGTGTGACCAAACTAGAATCCTGAATAGATTCTGGGATGACATACTCACCACCAACGTGTTCCCACGAATCGGGAACCATGTCGGCAGTGTTCTTAGAGGGCTTTAAGGTGTTTTGACAATTTGGGACAGAAGGATTAACTATATCAAGGGATCCCTCAATATCCATTTTATCTCCCCATATAGTTTCCTCCTCGTTTAACTTATCTGTATTCCCCTTTTCATTGTTCTGCTCATTACCTTCGACTAAGTTGTCATCAATGTCTATTACCTCCAAATTCTGTCTGTCTTCCACATCAATATCGCTTCCTTCTAAATTTTGACCTCCCCCCTCTGAACCATTATCTTCTACAACTGAGCCCTCCCTCTCATTAACATTGTCCTCCTCCTCTCTAACCCCTAAGTCTACCTGAGATCTGGCAGGACAATTTCTCTGGTAGTGTCCCACTTCTCCACATGACCGACATTTATCCTTATCGGGACAGTCCCGCTTTATGTGGCTAGGAGAACCACAGATGTGACAGGTCCTTACCTGGCCACGGTACCAGACTGGTAGCCTGAATTCGGTCCCGATATAGATGGCCTCGGGAATGTCCTCTTTTAAGTTGGACATCCATACCCTTCGAACCCCGGTCTCTAAGGTACGGTCGAAAACATAACACTCCCTTTCGATAATTTGGACCGTGCCGAAAGAAGATAGTTTGTCTCTTATAGCAGCATCGGGTATTTCTAGTGGAGACTTTACTTTTACCAAAGTTCTAGACTGTTCAACAGGAAATATCAAACAGTCTATCCCACGAAAGGAGAAGCCACGGTCAATTAATTTATTTTTGGTGTCCTCATTAGCCACGGTCACATTCCAGATATCCTTGGCAACGTGAACGAGACCTCTGAGGACACCAGGCCCACAACCAACAGTGTCTTTCAGGCAGTGGTAGACATCGATTGCCTGGACATTTTCCGCCTTTATTATGAGTTTGAGGCTCAAAGGCCTTTCAACTCTAACATGGTGTGAGGGAAGGGGCTGTCAACAAGACTTTAACTTGTATTGACAGCTAAAGGCGGACAATATAAAAAACAACAAACTACAAATAAAACCGACAAGCGATAAAATCGTAGAGAGCCTCCCTTTATAATGTAATTAAAAATTAAAAATTACACTAAGTGGAAAAGTCTTAAAATCTGTGATGTTTTTTAAAAATGCGGTGACTGAATGCTGTATGCGTTATGTACAATGTCGTAATGTGAGGTATAAAACTATTAAACACAGGGACATACACGACGATATGCTCTGGACAGGAAACGGCAGCACCGAAATCAAGAACTGGACTGAGCGTGTATTACAAACACACGGTCAGTTCTAACAAAACTTTCCCAACAGGATAGGAAACAGGGAAAGGTACACTGAAAGAGACTTGACCTACTTTCCTATACCTTTTATCTGTCCCATGCCACAACCTGTATGGGCGTTTAACCTAGGCCTATCTTCTAACCTGGGGTTACGAAGACTACGCCCTCCAACACCCAAAACAGGCTGGTCAAATTGACCAAACTATATTTGAGAAAAACAATCAAAATACACAATTTTCCAAAATAAAGCGCCCACCAAAATAAAGCTTAAACTTAGGAGAAACCAAATTAAGCCAAACAAGATTCGAATTAGCAAAAAATGCACAAATTCTAACCGAGACAGACAGACCGATCTGACACACGTCCGACCTCTACGCTATCTATCTATCTAAACAGTTCTGTTTTATTTCCTTATTTTTCTGCTGTTTCCTGCTCTATTTCGATTGTTATTGGAATGGTATACACTTGTTAGGATACGTTTATATACATGGTATGTGAGTTTTGCCTCTAGCGCCAATTATGAAGCAAATGGCCTTTAAAATGACCATTCAATACACAAAAGTCCTAAATTGAAGGAAACGGAAGTTTCCCGAGATTTGGTACAAGAATGACTCAATTCCTTAAACTTATGGAGCTCGGCTCCGATGTTAAATCCGTTTCCTTTATATAAAGCAAAAACCCCTTTCGGTGCCTCGAATAAACTCTCCATTCATTAAAATAAATCAGGACCTTCATAGGAAGTTATTTAATACAAGGTGTTTTTTTTATATTTTTTCTTCAGATGAACAAATATGTTTCAAAAAATACGTGAAGCGGAAAAATAGATGTAAAGGACCAATTCGTAAAGGAAAGTACGAGACCGCTTCTGAATGCTGCTCTTCCAGAAAGGGTGTAGGATTTGCAGTTAAACGGGTAAGTTAATTTCCGGCAACGTATATTCAATCATCTATGCTCACAATTGTAGAGACGACCTTTTCCGATATCCACTCAGGTTAAGTTTTTGATATCAGGGCATTTCCCCTCTAGACATTTGCGCCGGACATCTACCCCGACATCTACCATACGGTCATCTCTCCTTAACAACATTTTAATTATTCTACATGGGAGATTTCAATTTGAGTTGATATTAGGTGTGATTCCTTGTACCGGTGAATTCTTCCTGTAAATTTGTCTGATGTCTCTTAGCAATGTGTGAAGTCGATGCCTTGTAAAAACTATAATTGTGTACTTTTAATATGACACCATTAATGTATGGCGGCTATACTCAGACATAGCGATTGGCTATGCTACATTCAATGATATGAGGGTTTTTTTGCGTGTTACAGGAAAAACGGGGAAGGAATCTGTATTTATGTACACCGTGTGATGCCTTTGGGGGTAAAATACCTCCCAAGGAAGAGAGGGTTAAAAACATCATAGAAGAGAAAAAGAAGTGTAAGTGCCTCACAATCATAAGCCTCATTTATCAGTATTTTCAGATTAAGAATTACACATTGATAAAATAGTCATTGGAATTAGTGGCAGGTGAATCTGTAATGGTGTATACATCGATCTGGCAATGAACCTATCAGCCAAGTGAACCAACCAACCAGCCAATCAACCAGCCACCCAGTCCGTAAGTCAGGAAGTCAACCATTTAGTCAAACAATGAATCGAGAAAACAAAGAACCATTTACTATTCTTTCTTTCTTTGATTTTAGATAAGGTGAACGGTGATTGGTCGAGCTGGGGCGCGTGCAGTGTGTCGTGTGGGGCTGGTTGGAGGTCACGTGTTCGAATATGTGATACGTGTGTTGGTACTGATCCGAGGAATATGCAGGTCCAACCCTGTATTGAAAGATATTACTGTTCAGGTAGTTTGTACATAATTAAGTCATGCGTTGATGGCATTATTTGTGAAAGGGGACCACACACATGTACTGAGTGACACCATTTCGTCAAGTTGACAACGTATCATAGCAAACGGATTTCGGATTTAATATCAATCTTTTTCGTAATGATAGCAATAATAATATTGTCAACGAATTTAACCAAATCTGGTCCAATATAAACTCCCAATAGATTGTACAGAAAACTGTACCCATATAATCTTGTTTTTGTAACAGGCATAAATACTAGTTTCATATCAAGATTTTACTCAATGAATTGTACTTAGGAGACCGTATAACAAATACCATTACTATGTAACCGTTTTTCTTACCTTGGCTGAAGTGGATGGTAACTGGGGCCCGTGGTACCCATGGCAGTCTTGTACCGCCACATGTGACGGCGGAAAACAGATTAGAGTCAGACATTGTAATTACCCAACTCCAAGTTACGGGGGACAAATCTGTCCTGGCGAGGCCGAAGTGAAGAGGGAATGTAACACTCAGACGTGCCCAAGTGAGTTGATTTTTATTGCAGTAAATTCCATTATTTTTGTTTTCAAGAAAACTCTATAAAAATTAATCAAGTTTTGTTATAAAGCGTTCCTCCCTCTTTCAGGACACAACCCATCACATTTCAAAATAAATGGAAATAATTTGAAAATATTGTTAGGACAGACCTTGGCTAAGAACAATATAAAAATGACATGTAATTAGCTGCAGTTATCACGCGCATATTGTCTAGACTATTACTTCACCTCTTGACAATTCCAATGATGCAACTAGCCATATGTGCATTGTGAACATAATCAGGAACACAATCAATCCAAAGATACTCTGTATTGAACAGTTTTGACGTATTTAGCCTATTATTATTTATATATGCGCTCGATTTTCAAAACTAAAACATGTGTTTGGTGGATAAAATATTTCAAGGATTGTGTAAATAGGTAACAAAAGTACGTGTATTAGATTTTTAATACCAAAATAGGAAACCTGCTAGGTGTACTTGTTCAAATCATAATATGCAGTGTATCGTGTAAAATTATTTCCTCAGCAATAGCGTTTCAAATAAAAAAAACCCAATATATTCGTAAAAAAATCAACGAAGACCAAAATGGGTTTGTCTCTAGCCGATTTATTAGGGGGAAACACTAGATTATTATATGACATTATGAAGGATACAGAGGACCACCATGTGCCTGATATGCCATTGCTAATCGATTTTGAAAAGGCATTCGATAGTGTTGATTGGAATTGTATGTCAAATGTATGGACTTTTTCAATTTTGGTCCTTCTTTGAAAAATGTATATCATTACTATATGATGATGCAAAATCATGTGTGCTGGTCAATTAATTTGCTTGTACTTTATTTAACATCTTAAGAGGCTGTCGTTAGGGGATCCAGTTTCACCATATATCTTCTTATTGGCCGCTGAGGTGCTCCGGATTAAGCTCAGACAGAATAAGAGTATTAAAGGGATACAAATTCAATATGCTGAGCGGGCGGTTGGTGGGAGTTTCGTGGTCCTGGTGCTCTCAGAGCTAAGGCGCAACAAGAAGCCGTTTTGGCGTCCTGTGATTGTCCTGTGATTGTCCTGTGATTGTCTTGTATCTTGTCATTGTTTGTTGCCAGTGGCGTCGAGGGTGGTCTCCTTCACCCCTTGGGCTGGCACGCCGTCATATAGGTGAAATAACCTTAAGTACGGCGTAAAACCCCAATCAAACAAACAAACAAACCCAATATGCTGATGATACATGTACGACTGTATTCTTAGACGGTAGTGAGAAGAGTCTTCAATGTACTTCAATTCCAGACAACTTTTCTAAAATATCAGGGTTACGAATGAATAGTGATAAAACTAGTGCTTCCTGGATCGGGTCTGTGGTAAATAGTGGAAGACATACGGAACTAAACACCGACTGGGCTGGATACAGTCTGATTTTAACTTTGACTTTGGCGTTGGTTTTTACTTTAAATCTGGCAGAAATGGTAGAACGAAGTTTTAAGGATAAATTCAAAGAGATTGAGTCTCTCACCAGACTGGGAACAAAAAGTGATTCGATGTTTGAATGACTTACTAAATGGAGACAAATTGTTGAATTTTTTAAATTTTAAGGCCAAATATTCGGTGAATACCAATGTTCTAATATATCTTTCAGTTTGTAAAGCAATTAAGTGTTATTCTATTGGAAATGGTATCAACTTTAAGTTACATAAGTTAGTGATTGGTCCTATTATACCTTTTAATCTAGGTATCATATGGAAGAATAGGAAAGAGTGTAAAGAATACTATAATACTCTAGTGGGTGGGAATCCAACTCTGTGCACTCAGATCTCTGAAAACAATGGCAAAGTTCTACATATTATAGAGAGATAAACCTGCGATGATTTCCATATAAAATTCTTAAAAACGTTTCCACTACAAAGATTTCTGCCAGTAAAATAGACCCAAATTTCAGCAGATTAAGTACATTTTGTAAGGTAGAAGATGAATCTATTTTGCACCTATTTTATGTTTATCCATTTGTCAAATCAGTGTGTATAGGTCTTAAACAATGGCTATCTAGTGTGAACATATCGTTTGAACTTACACCTCGTAAGACAATTCTGGGACTTGGTGAATTAAGAAACAAACCTGTAGACTACCTTATTGTTGGAACAAAATGTTATGTTTACAAAACAAAAAACAAATCAGAAACCCATATTCATTAACTTAACAACATATCTACCTGATTTGTACAAAACCGACAAAGGTCTTCCATCAACCTTCTATCTGATTGACTGTATAAGTAGCATGAACCTAAAACTATAAATGAATTTAAATTATTTTTTTTATTTATTCACTATTTTTTTTTCTTTCAAAAATTAATTATTATTTATCTATTTATGGGTAAAAAACATTGTAAGTTTTATAACTTTATGATCTGTAGTTTTATGCTTTGTTTTTCTGACCAAATAAAAAAAAATATTAATAATAATTTGTTTTTATATGCAATGTATGTTGATCTATTTCTGTGTACTAAATGTAGAATTAATATTTAAAAAACCTACCAACATCACATTTGATTCGAGTGACAGCTTACTACTTCCAACCAGATTTGACTGGCATATATATTTACATCTATATTTCATCTCGATTAATGTCTGTTGAAAATATTTCGATTTGCAGTTGATGGTGGTTGGGGACAATGGTCGCTATTTTCTCCCTGTAGTGTAACCTGTGGTAAGGGTTCGATGATGAGGACAAGGAAGTGTGATAACCCCGAACCCAGCTCAGGAGGGAAAGATTGTCACGGGTCAAGATTCGAACAACGCCGCTGTACAAATAGACTCTGTCCACGTTAGTAACCTATATTGAATTTCATTAATTTGTGTTTATCAGCAGAGATAAAAACATAGGCCGGCATGTTCAATTCTTTACAGAGATGCACCGAGAACCCAACCAATGAATGTATTGAGGCGACAGACCGGCAAGCAGTCGCATTAGTTTACTACAAAATAGCTTATCAGAACACTAGCTCAACGAAAGCCCGATCCAGTGGCGGCCATGACTTTTTTTTGCAAAATTTTGTATGTTATGTTACCAGACCCTTGTAGCGGGTCGCAATTTTACGCGAAGGGTCTGCTGGTTTACGCGAGACTATCATGGCTATAGTATAGGCCCATTTGTTAACGGTGTTAAGGAAACACAGACAACCATAGGTCTTTAGGAGAATGTCCAAAAAAGCTTACTCCATTGTGTGAGAAATAAACCGGCAAGTGAACCCACAAAGTAACTACTTTATTGCCAAGTACAATTCATCCCATTGTTCATCGATTATCATAACAGAAAACAAAAATGCAATAGATTTTTATACATTGTTGTTGTTGTTATTGGTGTTGCAAGTGAATGGAGGCTGGTCATTATGGGGGGAGTGGTCCTCGTGCAGTGTCACGTGTGGTTCCGGTGTGCGCTATAGAACCCGGAAGTGTGACAGTCCCAAACCCCGATTTAAGGGAAAACCATGTACTGGCGCAGGTAAAGATGAACAGAAGTGCAGAAGTTCAAGACCCTGTCCAGGTAGCGACTTCATTTACAGAATCACTGAATATGATGTGAAACACAAGTCAATTAGACAATTAATCAAAAATCACTTTTTAAAATGAATTATGTTAGAAATCTAGATCTATGATTTAACATACGGTAACAGTTACACGGTAACCACTTGTAGACCATTTTAAAATACCAGTGAAACAATTAGAACGGTATTTAGGAGGGGGGTTTGTATTTGTGTGAACCTTAAACTTTAACCAAACATTATCGTCAATCTGAAAAGTTGATGCCGCTAAACGATTTATAAGTCAATATACAGGCATCAAATGGCAAGCCTAGCCTACTCATGAAGATAAGAATAATATCATTTAGTCAAAGACAGCCTTTCTTGAAATAACGTATACGGGTTTCATAAATTGATTCTAATTTTATTTTCTCTCACCCAGTTGATGGCGAATGGTCATCCTGGACAAGTTATGCCCCTTGTAATGCTGAGCGCTGCAGCGGGAAAACCGGACATAGAATTCGCACACGAAGTTGTACGAACCCAAGGCCGAAGTTTGGGGGACAATTCTGTAAAGGGAATGGCTTTTTGTCAGTTGAGTGTGTCAACGACGATGGATGTCCAGGTAGGTTAAAATAAACCATCTGGAAGAACTTATCGTTGGTTGTATTCGCAATACCGGTGTGATATATTATTACAATAATGAATTTATGTCGCTTATTGACTTCGGTAGCTTTGATTTCCTAACTATTGTCAACAATTAAACAGTTTCGTTAAATGGTTTAATAAGAAAACTTCAAAGTGGATATTTTGTTGGTGCAACGGGTTAGCTTTCTTTTAGATCTTTTACTGGCTCTGCTAAAATTATATTGACCAAAGCTTGCGTGTGACATAGATAAGCCACCTTGACTGCACACATGTGAAGAACAGTATACAAGGCCATTCATAGTGCATCAAAACAACCATTCATGTACATGGCCATAATATTTCTGACCTTTTGTTTGATGAATATAAACCAATGATTGAAGTCACACGCGAAATATCAGATAATTTAATTGGTGTACTATTATACAGTGAAGGGTGAATGGTGTGCCTGGAGTGCCTGGTCCCCGTGTATTGCCACATGTCGAAGTGTCACCAACCATCTGGCATACGAGAGACGGGAGAGAACATGTTCATGTCCCTTCCCTAAAAATGGCGGCGACACTTGTAACACAGATGGTGAGTGTAACGTTGAACTGGACGATTGTACATACTGATCATATTGTTACATTTTTATAACTTTTCGGGTTCTAACAAGACCGCCACTTACCAACAACGACTGTACAAAGCACGCCTGAACGGGGAGTAATAATTTCGGATGCTCTCCCACCTTCTGGGAACTTAAAAGCGTGTGCTACTATCGCTTGGTTTTTTATTAATTCATCGATTTATCATCTGATATTCGAGGATACACTTTCAGATATTAAAATATTTAATTTAAAAAATATGTTTTAATGATTAGCTATATAAAGTCGCCGTTAGCCCATTCTAGACAGACATTTGCTATATCGGTAATCTTATTGATTGATTGATTGGTTGATTTATTTGTTTTTTTGATTGATTGATTGTTGATTGATTGATTTGTTGATTGGTTGATTGGGGTTTGACACCGTTCTCAAGGGTGTTTCACTTATATGACGGCGGAGTACTCCAACAGTAAATAGTCACACTAAAACAAACCATTAAATGTGAAGTGTTTTGCTCTGTTGGAAAAAAATTCAGTAGTCCAGAAAAACAGCGACTTTAACACTATAGTAAATGGAAGCTTTTTTATGCAGATATTTAACTGTTTTGAAACTTTTATCTCCCACAATTTATCTCCATATACATAGCAGCGTATTTCGATGATTTTCTAATATGTAAATTTCTAAAGATAATCACACTGGCACAGGGATGACGATTAATATTGAAACAGATCGATAAATCATCTCCTGTAATATGGCGTTTTGAAACAGTAAATCTCGCCACTAAGGGCTACTGTGCTGGCCGTACAACAACAAGCAGACAGTGTCTTTATTCATATTCAAATTTCCTGGCCAGACGGGGACAAAGAAAGTGGCCCAATCGGGCTACAGTTTGTCGTTGCACAGATTCAAGCATGCCTGGACACTTACCCTTAGTAGAGCGGTTTACAGTTTCAAAACTCTCTACAATTATGTACATAACAATATAATAGAAACAAATCATTAAAACCCAATGCTATATGCATGGAGCTAATGCTGAATTTTGTATTTAGCATTTCTAAATAACTATTTGGGAACTGGTTTACATAATTACTGTATATTCATTTCAGAGGCATTATACTGAAATGTTATATATATACTCTGTCAAAAAAGAAACGCATA
>JAUELC010143747.1:0-11335 GCA_031471745.1 Cryptochiton stelleri
TGGCACCAATGAAAGTTTATAGGTTTGTCTTATTTCAACTTCAATGTTCGATATTGACTACAATGGTTCTTTGAATTCAATTCCGGGTGTATTATGTACCGCTGGCGGTGCTCTTGTACATAAATATGGATATTTTGTGAAAGACTTCCAACTAATTTCTTTGGTTGAGTCAGACTCGAGATGTTAAACATAAATAAAGAAAGCCATGTTATATAATAAGCAAGTATCCATCCATATCAATTTGTTAGTGTTTCATCACACTAGTATAATTCATCTAAATAAAGTATGCATATTATTGATATTGAACATTATCTATCAAAAACCTGGTATCTGCTGAATCCTTGTGTCAATTGAAATAAATCCATTACCTCATTGAATCCTGAAGAAACTATTAACAAATATCTCAAAGTTAACATACCACTTAACAAATAAGCTCAGCCTCCAAACTGTTCAATCTATTCCTCTGAAAATCATAGCCAATTCTCAATATTCACTAAATTGTTCTCTATTGTTTGAAAAGTATGTGGGCCCGCAGCCGTGGCCCTGGGGCAAGCGTGTTTGACTGCTGATCCTCCTTCGATGCACTGCACAGATTCAAGTCTCTTAGTGGACCTCGGGTATATGAGGGAGACACATGAGGTGACTTCGGCTTTTGCAGGGTTGGTTTTTACGAGGTTTCCTCTCAGTTTTAAACCATATTCTGTAAGGCAGAGTAAGAAGTGGATAATCCATTGGTCATAAAACTAAGTGAAATACCCTTAAATTCACATATGCACCCAAAATTAGGGCTTTTCGACCAATTCTGATTGCCTCACTTTTAAAAAGTTTTGAAGTTTGTTTATAAATTAAAACAGTTACGTTGAAATAAAGAAATATTCATTGGGTACAAGGCTTTTTACGAGCCTGGAGAAATGCCATAATTCGAATTCAACATAATGAAGGCCGGCCATTTTCCCTCATATGTATCAATCCTTTGATTCCACCACAGTGATTGACCTTGTGTGTAATGACTCAACATATTTTTGAATTAAGGGGCGGGCACCCCAGGAAAACCATACTACCATAGTTCGGGTGAAATCCAATATCTAGGGGAGAAATTTTGATATTAATGTATTAGTCTTATGTAGAATTTGGAGAAAAATCCTAAATTGTTAATTTTTTGTTCGTGAGAAATTTGTCACTTTTTCCAGGGGTGGGGGCGGGGCCAATAACCGTTGACTTGGAGTAATGTGAGTATATCAAAGCGTGACCCAGATTCGACAGTAAATTGAAACATCCTCATTTAAATATTCTGCCAGAATTTTCAGTTTAAAGTTTTTTTTATTATTTTTAAACTTCCACCTAAGCTACAAAGCTGGGGATGGAATTAATGACAAACAAACAATCAAAAATACTTATTTTTTAATATCTTTATTGCACTTCAATTTTAAAGAGACTTTTAATAACCTCCGTTGACAAATGTCAAAAAGTACAAATTTCTCAGATAAAGTTATAATTACTGAAAATATAGATTAAAAATTATAGATAAAATCTAGAAGTATTTTATTAAAAAGGGACTAATTATGGTTTCATACCTTTAGATATCAAATAGCATCAGGCAGGCTACAAAATTGGCACATGTACATCAGCTGGTTGCAGAAATATTCATGAGTTTCTATCGTAGAAATGAAATTATAGAGTAGATCTACAAGTCATCCTAATTGGTAATTATGGAAATTTTATAACAGCTCTGGAATGACAATTTTCTTGTCAAGTCAGGGAAATATTTCTGTTGATATGAGTACCTAGGAATGACACATTCATGAAGTTGGTCAAGGATGAGTGGTCAACGAATGACTTAATAATGATATCCTGTAAACCTGTCAGATTACAATATTTGTTCTAATAGTTTGAATTCCGTCCACACTTTCTAACTCAAAACAATCCCACTTTAAAGACAGTAGATGTGAGATTTAGCGCCCGAAAAGACAAAACTAGGCTTGTCTCGAATATACAATAGTATAAACTTAGAACATTTCAATGTCCAAAATTCTCTATTAACAAAGTTTAAGGACTTAAAGCATACAAAAATCATTGAATTTTAGTCATTTAAATTTTGCAAACTTCAGTGTTTTTTTTACTTTTATAAAACATACACTTTGTATATTGATATTTTTTGTAAACTATCTGATCTGTATTTTTGGGGCTTTCTAGCACAATTTAATTAAAAATTTGATTGAATTTTTTTCTGTTGATTTTTGAAGGGTATCCTTTTCAATGTGATTTTTGCACAACATATTTCATATAATATTTTACTTTAGCAGAAACTGACTTATCTGTAAACAGAATAGTTTGCTAGGTGGTCTGATAATTCTTCTAGTTTTTTGTTCCATTTTTCTGTTCGGATTATTAGGGTATAGTCTTTGAACGTGTGAGATTATTAAAGAATGACCACTGGTCAGCAGGACCGTCTTAAGTGTGACTGCTAATGGCCACAGGTGTTAGTGACAGCGCCACGACCAGATCATGTAACTATCATTATCTTTTGATGTCTCCTCTCGCCTACGCACGTCAACTGAATTTATTTGCATCTCATTTTCATATTAGTCCAGTATAAAATAGCATATTGGTCACTTGTGGTCAGCTCATAAAGATAGCTGTTCCTTGATCTCTTTCAAAAGCACACCCATATTTTATTCATTTCTTTGAAGCAATGTCAATCCTAAGGGGTCTGTTAAATTATTGAGTTATATCTCGGCAAAACTCAAGACTATTCAATATTAAAATCTTTATGACCAATACACAAAGTCCGCATTTATTCATTTTTTCTTTTGAATATGTAATATTGAACTCTGACCTTTTTCAGGAATACGTCATGTTTGCATATATTCATTTATTCTCTAGAAGCACTTAAATATTATTAGTCTTAGCAAATTATTGACTAATGTCAGATTTTCTAAATTTTCAGTGTTGAAACTTTTCAGAATACATAAAGTTTACATGATAAGGACATTACACATTCATATATGATCAGTATACATGTTTACTTAGCCTTTTTTTACCTGGTTTTATGACCGATAAACTAACTCCTTTCACATATTCGCTATTTAAATGCTTGAAAGAATACATTAGGTTGGTATAATAAAGTATAATTTTTTTCCATTATTTAAATTAACATATATGTTGAGGTAAATATTACAATAGTGAATTTCTTTGTAACATTTGATTTTTGTTACTTTCGAAATTCCATCCAAAATTGTAGACAGTTAGTTGTTTATTGTGGTTTAAGATTGGCTATTTACACCAGTTCTGTGAAAGCTTCATTTGATGAAATTGAGAAGGTCATATTTCTTCAAATGGTTATATCTGGTATTGGGTATCAATTTTATTTTATTTCTACCATTTATTGAAAAAGTAAACTAAAACTAAAACTAGAAGTTAGTTATGAAAATCAATATTTGAACATAATTCTACTAAAAAAAGGGCATTGTTGCATGAATTTATTATTCACCTTTCCCATAAGTTTGTTTTCAATACACATACTTCCTAAATTTTACTAATAAGATATATCCATTTTTTTTGTTGTTAAAACTGTTTTAAAACTGTGATGTTTCTTTTTATGATGTCATCCTTTAAAGACCATTTACCTTTATTTTAAATTATACAGTTATGTGAATTTTACTACTAGTTGCAGTGTTACTATAATTGTGTACTTACACGCAGGCCTTAACTGCCTATTGTTTAGTTAATCACATTCATATATACTAATTGGTTATGACATTCACACTGAGATATAAAAAACCCACACACAAACAACATGTTATTTACTTGAGAATAATGAGAAATTAACTTTTGTTTCATTCTTTAGGATTTATAAGGCAATTAAGTCTTGAAGTTTCATTTTAAATTTAGATGTATATAATAACATGGAAGAGTGCCAGCTATTGAATTATAAAAGCGAACAAAACAAAAGACACTTTTTGTGATGAAGCCTAATTATGGAAACACTTAAATTAACTTACATGAAAGCTGGACCCTTTTTGTGGTGCTCAAGTAAATCATGGTAACTAAACCTGCATTTCACCGATCTTTACGTCATATTAGGTTAGAAATACTCAAATGTTTGATTGGATATACAAAAAAAACTTTTATAACCTGATATTAAAACCTTTTGGTTTTATGCTTTGTTTATTTATTGAAGGGATTACATTTTCTACCTTGTGACTATACATGTAGATAGGTTGCTATCAGTATCCTAGTGAAGCAGTATTTTTGTGACATGCCATGTCACAGGGAGACCTCATCGCCCTGTGAGTGAAATAACCTAAAGTACAGTAATAAACACCAAGCCAACAGTCATTTCTATTTTTTTTTTTTTTTCTCCAACTGTTTTTGAAGCTATGTTTTACTTTTAGTTAAAATGCTCATTAAACTGACTAGTATTAAATTGCAGTATGGAAAAGCAGATATAATACTATCCATAAACACTTTTATACCAAGTCACTCAAGTGAACATTCTCTTTTTTACATGAGAAATTAACCTGTGGTCAGAGTAGAGAAGCTTAAACATGGCAGTAGTTCTCAAAGCATGTAAACATATTCATGTAGTCACAGCTGGTTATGATGGCATATCAAGTGAATTTGCTAGCTTATTCAGAATGATTTCGCAAAGCTTTTCTGTACTTATCCATTTCTTTTTGTATTATTATTCTTTTCTTTCTTGTTTTGTGGCGTGTAATAAAAGATAACTTGTTTAAAGTGTGCATCTTTGTACCTGTCTTTTTAATCAACTTCCTGCCTGACCTAGCTATTATGGTTTAAATGTAGGACACCATTTTATCGTTGCCATGGAGGGTTTTAAAAAAAAATTATTTACACTATTGATTAATTTTTCATATCTGTCAGCTTTTGAAAAAAAATCGATATATTACTGAGAGTGTTATCTTTATCTAAAACTTAAACTTGCTGCACGGTATTCTTTTGGGCTTCATTTTTGCCACCAGGAGTTAAAAGGTAAAATAAAAATGAAATCAATTAACTATGTGTTGGCTGACTTTCTGAAAATCTTGAATTTTGATTTGAAAAAATGAACAGATGAGAAGCAACGGAAAAATGTTGAGTGATTTATTCATTCTACACAAGAATTTATTTTATGGATGCTTAGTATTTTTTTTATGATTTTGTAAGCTGGGTTTAAACTGTAAACAAAAGTATTGAGTGCATTAATAATTCTAAATCTATAAAATTTTAGTTTTGTGTCTTTGTAAAATATATTGTGATTAACATGTAACTTGTCATCTAAGTTGATATGCATGTATATATTTTGAGGTGTAGGCATGATCATTTTTCTTTCTCTAAATTTATAAAAAAAAATATTTTAAGAACAGTAGCTTTTTTCACTAAGAGATATAAGTTTATATTGAACGGAATATCTATAGTTTATAATAAATTTGTGAAACAGCCTGCTGGATACTTGCTTGGGATCAACAAATTTTCTATTAAATATAACAATATTATCCATGCATGTGAATAAATCATATTTTGTTTGTTTAACTTAACAGCAAGTTATTTCCACTTATGTACTGTCAGTTTTACATGAGGAAACTATGTGCAGTATTGCTGTCTATAGTCCTAGAGGGGGGTCAATTGAAATTCAGGTATTAGAAGGGATGTGCTAATGTATGCAAACACACACCTCATGTGGTCAAGTGTTGTTGTTGCTGTAACACTTGGGGGTATCAGAAATTACTCACCTTTCTGAAGCTTGCCCAGTTTGTCCACATGGGGTGACAGTCTGGAGCTGGTGTGTCATTAGGAAAGGGTGAAAGAGGAAGAGTGGACAATTAAAGGGCACCTGACTTCAAAAGTAAAGGTTTTAATCCCCTTTCACAGTAGACGAACTTAACATTACAAAGGTGTTGAGGTTAAGTACAATTAGGAGTGTAACAGGTGAAAACACACTTCTCACCTAAGACCGGTAACTTAGCCTCACCTTTACTGTACCAGTTAACATGGAGTTTCTACAATCAGTTAGGTGGAGTACACTATTACATCTAGTGTTTAATTAGGTATGTGTTTAATGGATAATTGTATATAATTGTAATGAACTAATTGACTGTTAAAACACATGGTTTTGCTCTTAAACTTTGCTGGAACATTATTGGAACTATTAACTCTGGTTATATAATCAATACAGGTGTTTTACAATTGATCTTTTTTGGTGCTACAAAATTGTATGGTTTTTGTCAGCCGAAACAGAAAATTGTGCAGTTAAATCATATACAGGTAATTTTAAAATAATTTTTTTTGAAATGCACAAATCATGATTATTTTTAAAAAATATTTGTTTATGATTTTGCATTGACCTCATAAATTGCAATCCAACCCGGGATTAAGGGTGTTCAAGTGCTATTCAGAGTTTTGTAAGTTAAAATTAAGCTAGCTAGAAGTTATCTCCCCTATTATGTATGTAAATCTTATATATCTGCTTAATAGCTGCAAGACAGTAAAGTCTTCTGGGTATATTTTCAGTTAAAACAAACCAATACAGAGACTTATGGCATAATTTATAAAACAGGCCAGTCTTATCTTATTCTAGAAATAAACATTACATACACGACAAACAATTTAATATACATGAATGTGGCAATAATGTGGTTTTGTGAAACGTCACATTATTTTATCTAATTTGTATTTTAGTTAGTCAGTTCGTCAAATGATATCTGATTTCTACACCGTTTATATTTGTTTATGAACTATATTGATACTTAATAGAATGGATAATTATATGCAAATTTAGTTGTATTTAAAAGGTAACTTTTTGTTTGTTAATAATAGCTTCACCCAAAATGGTCAATGTCAAAGCTTGTGCAACCACTGATTTCTTGAGTTATTAGAATTGGTTTATATTCCAACTTTCACCTTATTCAAATATTGGAATATAATTTCAATCCATTTGAAAACCCTTTCCATTTTTGGAAAAATATGAATATTTGTGATGTATTGTTACTAGTCCTGATTAGATTATCAGGTACAGTTTAAATCTGTTGAAATGTCACAGAAATCTTAAGTGTTATTGTCCTGCAGCTTGTCATTTGTTTAATTATCTTTGGTTACCCCAGGAACAAACTGGATGGCTTGCTTTTTTTCTTTTTCTTTTAAGGCCTAAAAGCTTTCAGATCCCCCACAAATTGTCGCTAGTGAAAAAATTAAATAAGGAGATTTTGAGCTTAATTATTTTTATCAGTGTTGTAAGAATATGATTGATGTCAGTCTAAAGTGATCAGGGAAAGCTTGTGATGATTTTTGTTGCAGCACATAACAGCACAGCAAGAGGCGCCTGCACCTAAAAGGCTATCGTTAAAACCACTAATATGATGGAAGTAGAGAACAATTAGCAAGAAAAATTGACGTAACATGGAATAAAATTAACAATGCATATCCATAATTGAAGCACATGTCAGCTTAATTTGTGAAGAACTCTGAAAGAAATCAATTACCATGGTCTCACCATGACATCATCACCCTTCAAAACTCTACCAAGATCTGGAACATTGAAGAACAGACATTTTCTTGCTTTCTTAAGTCTTGGAATGTCTGCTGATGCCATCTTCGGGCGCCGTACTATTAAGAAAAACTGCTCGCCGCAGGACATTTTACTGATTATCGTTAAGCTCTGCACGTCAAGCCTTATGAGTCAAGTCTTTGAAAATGCCTTCTACCTTTGTTAACTTTTCTTAAGAATGACTACATAGGGCCCGGGTGCTGCAGACGCCCAATCTCAACCCCTTGGGGCTATTCTTTGAGAGTCATTTGTCACCCCTTGATTTCTGACATGATAACTGTCTACCAGCAAATTGATTGCATGATCATTAATTTGAATTATTGATTAGATTGGGTCCATACGGTTTGTAACTAATTGACTATGAAGTCTCATCCAGTCACGGAAAATAATTGTTCATTTTTAATAGTGGTGAAAATTGATTTGAGGTAAGCTTGTTAAAAACCAGAATTGGGTAACATTTATTTAGAATTGTGAATTATGGTAAAACTTGCTTGTTGTCCGTACAACATTATATAAATCGTTTAAAATAAAAAAAAAATTAAGGATTACTAAAAAATTATTATGTAGTATTTTTTGTCATTTGTCAATTTGAATTAAGTGTTCAGATTTATTTAAATTTTCACCAGTTCAATTTAATTGGCGGAACATGAACTTAAAAAATTTTGTTATTTGACATGTAAGGCGGGTTGAATGGCTCGATCCTGAGATTCACCGTCTCATTTTATTATGCTGCTGCCGTGTTCTACTGTGTCACAGTTTTTGTCGTAACTGTCAACCCTGGGGAAGACACATTGTGGTAATTTACTAATTGATGTGCAGTTGGCTCCAGGGGTCACCTCATCTTACCGCCTCATTCACACACCCATCTCCAGATGGCTCCAAATTGTGTAACATTGGTGCTGGCTGGAGTCTATTCTTACAGAGGAAATCGGTAAAGTGGTGGAATTATTTACGAGAGAGGAGTTGAAATGGGTGTGTTGTGGTAGATGGCTGTCCTTTTTTTATGGCAATGTCTGTCTCTGAGCTAAACGGGCAGTTTAATCTAAATAATTTGAGATTAGTCTTGAGACAAATGGCTGTCATTTTTAGCATATCTCAAAAAGTCTTCCATGACTGGACTGAATTTTTCATGTCTAAGAATTTTGTTGTGATCAAAATTCCATTTTAAGGCCTAATTTTGCCACATTTTAGTATTTGTAAAGGTTTTAATTTCTGAAGATGCCTAAGTTGTGTTTTTAAAATATCAAACAAACTTTTTAAGGGATCTTTATGTGAAAATATTATGTTTGGCTTATCTGAAATCGTACGTTCTTGTAATATATGTTAAATGAGCTTTCAGTTCTGTTACCTGCAGAAATTTAGTTTTGAGCTCTGGTTGCTGTTCAATTAGTTTAAAGTTGTTTATTTTCAGTATTATTTACAATTTACAACCTCTCTTTTAGCAGACTTACTGACAAGTTAAGGCTTGGTTATGTTGGAGGTAAGAAGGAACAGTCATGTCATAGCTGTCTGGAAAGATTCTCAGAAAACGATTTGGACTTGTTATTTATTTATATGTTGTCACTCTAATAGTGAGGAATGGTGGGGAAGCAAGGGATGAGAAAATCAGATTTAAGTCCTCACAGAATGTAACCAGGGCTGGGGTGGGTAAAGGTGGGTTGCCTCGGGAGTGGGTGCAGGGGTATGTTGGAAAAAGAGACAACAGGTCTTTAATTTTTCAACTTGGAACTATTTCAACAATAACGCTGAAAGGCAGACTGAAGATAAAACAGAAGCACAAAAAACAAAAAAAAACAATGGCTTTTAGGCATCAATGAGTCATGTTCTGTTTTTGTCTTCTCTTTACAGAAGTACTACCTTGTGAATCTAAGAAGCGGACTTCCAGAAGACGGAGCTCTGTTTAACAACTATAAGGTCTTGTATCATGTAAGTATGCTTAATTCTTTTCATTTTGTCTGGGCACAGATGGCCTTATCCATTGTTAGTAGATGTTTGAAAAACAGTGTAATTAATCACGTCTACACAGTTTTGAGGTTTTTATTTTTTGGCAGGGAAACATATTTTCTGTTTTTGCCATATAAAGAAACGATTCATTGTGATATGTGGTTAATTATGCTGATCCCACCTTTAAATTTAAAAAATGCTCCAGAGTAAATAAACTTTAAAAATGGTTTTATAATGTGTAAAATTACCTTTAAGCAAAGGTGGTCCAGGCTTTATATAGTATATGACCTCCTTAAGTTTAAATCCGGCATTACTATATCAAGTCCATTATCACGAGAAGAATGCCTTCAGTGTGATGTTTGGGTATTTGTCTCTTCACAGTCATCACTATATGGGGCGATGCTGGAACGTTTTAATAGGACTGTACAACCAGATCTCACCTGTATCGTGTTGTCGCATTTAGATCTGGCATAATAATCCTATAACAAACCGCCTTCGTTGACGTTAAGAACTGTAGGGTTCACAAAAGGTCACTGCCTCAATTATCCAATAAAAAAGCCAGAAAACTTGAGATTATAATCGGTCCGTCAGTAAAAATCATCAGTTTGACATTACCAATCTCTGGGGAGCCCCTCTACGATTGGTCATCTAGACGAACAAACGACGCTGTTTGGTGTAGGCTTATGTTCCATGGAATAAACTATCACCCAATCTCAAATCTATCAAATCAATATCACTTTTCAAATCAAAACTTAAAAATGATATCCTACTCCACAGTTTCCCATTATATAATTCTCCGTCACATACACACTTATGAAAGGCATTGTATCTGTTTTGTTTTTTGGGGGTTTTTTGTTTTTTTTTCTATCTGTTTTTTTTTTCACATGATGTAGTGTTGTATTTTTTGCATCTGTAAATATATTTTTGTACATACTGTAAACGTTTTACATCCGCCATATGCATATATTGTTACACATACTGTTCTAGTCTTTCCTTAAACTTATTTATTATATATGTTCGCTATAGTTTTTGGGATAGAGCAAGTCCCTCCCGCCATGTAATAACATTCAATGCAAAGAAGTATGAATCGTGAATTTGCATATATATGGTGAATAAATGAAATTAAATGAAAAAAAAATGGAAAAGAGGATTTAAGAGTTTGATCAGATTCAAACATGTCAGTTTGAACTGCTTTATGAGATATATCGTTGCGTTGCTCAGTAATGTGTATGAGTTGTGTTTGTGAAATTGTGTAATTGTCAGTTCAATTAGAAATAGTTAGAAAAGGCCTAGTGTTCTGTGGCTTATCAACATATATCTGTTCTTCTGTGGTAAATAATTGTGCCAGAAATGTGTCCGTTAAGTCGACCGGCGGGAGGTTTGTATTTTCACTTTTAACTTTCTGACATACCTGTGTAGAAACAGTTTAAGCGACTGAATATTTAGGATTTAAAACAGGTACTTCCTGATCAATGAGTTTATGTATTTGTGCCAATCTAGGCTTATCAGTAATGTGTGGTTTTACAATAACCTTATCCCCTGCCAAATCATTCCCCAACAACAGGTGAACCCGTTCAAAAGGCAACGAAGGTCGAATACCTACCGTTACAGGTCCAGAAACAAAGTCCGAAGACAGATAGATATTATGGAGCCGTACAGTTAAATCACAATCTACACCCTTTAATATGACTTTTCGTACCAGAAAACGACATTTCTGAAAAATGCAAAACATATGCCAATGCAATGGATTGTGAGGCCCCAGTATCCCTCAAAATCTTAACAGTGGTAGCATTAGACAAATCACTTGAAAGTGACACAAACCCACTATGAATAAACTGTTAACAAATA
>JAUELC010143858.1:0-11335 GCA_031471745.1 Cryptochiton stelleri
GAGATTCGTGCTCTGGCGGCATCGTTGCCGGTGTGGGCAAATCGATCAGTGAGGCATATTATCAAGGCGTGTTTTTGGCTTTCAACAACGACCTTCGCCTAGTATTCCTCCGAGACATGACGCTGGTGCGAGGCGACGTACAGTCTCTAGGCCATTTGGTAGCAGAGCAGGCGTTTACCAAGGCCTCAGCGAGTAGCCGATAGACGGAGTACTCGTTTTTATCATGTTTTTAATTAGGAGGTATGTTGACGTTAGTATTAGATCATGATTGTCATTACTTTGTTGCTGCTCCTTTCGTTTGGTTAAAGGGTTTCTTAAAATACCTCAAGTTCAAATATCAGGAGTTCATTTCCTCTGGGCCCATCTCACTTGGGTTCTTAGCTAGCTCTGCCCGCCCCCATGTGTGGTATTCTAGTGCATGAGTCAGTGGAAGGTAAGTTTGTTGTGTAAGAAACTTGACAAATTTATAATAATTTGTATGTTTCTGAACTAAACTTACCTTCCACTGACGGTAATGGCCCACCGATCCTCCCGGCTTCAGAGCGTCCTTGACTGTTGCTGAAGTATTAATAAGGTAGAGCTTGAGCGGTTCTGCGCAAATATCGTGAGCATGTGAGGGTCCAGAGGGGTGTTTTCGTTTGAATTCTTCAGTATAGGCAATTGTATTGCGAAGGTGCATAAGTCAGTGGAAGGTAAGTTTAGTTTAGAAACATACAAATGATTATAAATTTGTCAAACTTACCAAGTTTAACAGTATAACATACTTCTAGTAGCACTTGAAGAGCATTAATTTTCCAACTTCGCATTATGGTTGCATTAGTGTTGCTGTCTACTGTTGGAGTACACTGCCGGTTTATAAGTGGCATACTCTTGAGTACGGTGTAAAACACTAAACAAACAAACAAAAAAGCTTCCCTAAGATACTGAGGAGCTTTCATCTTACTAGTATTTGTTATTTTCAACCTACAGATATGACCTGGCTGAGTTGTTGTTAAAGTTAAGACAGTTTGATAAGGCTGAGAAAGTCTTAAACCAGGCTCTAGAGACAGAAAACACAGGTTTGTCTTTGTTGTATGCCACAGTGTAGATTTAATATGATGTGCTGCAAAAAAAATAGTAAAGATGTGTTCAACAAAAAATATAAGTTAAATTTGTCCTTGTTCATAAAGGATTCAAGTGGAAATTATTATGTTATTATGGTGCCAAATTGTGATACAATCTATGCTAAACTATATAGTTAACCACTATTAAAGTGTACCTTTCTTCATCCTGTCTCTGTCAGATATTTAAAAACATTGCTGTTATGTTAATTCATTATTAATGTGTTGTAGTAAATACAAAGATATCTTTATATGACATTATACAAAAAATATTGCTGTTATGTATAAAATCATTATTCATTGATCACATTTTTTTCGTCCACAGAATTAGACTCCATGATGGATCAAACTCGATACAGAGTACTATTATCAAAAGTCTACCAGAAGGTGGATCGTATGGAGGATGCTCTTGTCTCTTTAACAAAGGCCAGAGATACACAGGCTAGGTAGGACCTGGGATAAAGTATGGGGTCATTGGAAACTCTGCTGAGAGTCGAGACAGCCAACGGGGAATGTTTCACTCGGTTAGCTTACTTCATACCATGCTAACTGCACTCACTGTCTGGTTGCCTAAATTTATGCTATCAGAGTTCTAATACCCTTATCTAGTCTGGCGTATGTTGCATGGGAATATGATTTTATTTTAAAACATATTTTGTACACAAAACTTTAAGACGTTTTTATTTTTAGAAAACTCGGCTATATGCGAGCTTTTTCTCCCGTCTATAGAACAAGTGATGTTCATTGAATATGAAGCAGGCTTACCGAGTAAAATATTCACGGCTAGCTGACTCGAATCTCAGCGAAGTTTCCAATCCGTCCATATTATATCCCAGGTAGGACATCTTGACTGAATATTAAATCTCTTCTTCATTGTGCTGCAGGCGTTTTGTAGTATGAGTGCCGAATCCACCTTGTCGCATTGTCAAGTTTTGAGTGCGCAAAATTAATTAACAATTGGGTGTTACTTTATGTGTTTTTACTTCATTTAGTGTTCTTCTTTAGTATCACTTCAGTTGTATTGTGGAAAACAAAAGCTAGATAAACCACTCACATGAGATCAAACTGGTGTTTGTATGAACTTTTATTTTTTTCAAAGGACAGTGTATACTTCAGCAAGGCTCTATGGGTGAGTGTTCTGGTCATTGTGTTGAAAGAAGATGAGCCAACCTATTTCAATTGATTCCTCTGTTCACATATATCAACTTGACAAGTCGATGCACGGAACATAAATTCTAATCAAGCTTTAGAACTTAGATATTATTTATTGTGTCAGCCAAATATTTAAATACTATTTTACTTTAAAAAGTCCTACAAAAGAACTGTTGAAATTTCAGAGTGTTAAAGAGAGTACATCTGGAACAGCCAGAATCTGTGGGGAGCCAGAAACAACTAGCGGCTAGGTAAACTCTCCATTTTTATTTCTCTTTACTTAAGCATTTACACCCTCGCCGTGGCTCAGTGGTTAGCGTGTTTTCTGCTGATCCTCCTTAAACGTAACGCACAGGGGTGGTTTTTACGCATTTTCCTCTCGGTTTTCCATCGTATTAAGTATGGCAGAGTAAGAAGTGGAAAATCTGTCATCATATAAGTGAGATGCCCTTGAGTATGCATCAAACACCAATCAAACAAACAAACTTAAGCATTATCAACTAATTTTCATCAAGTTAACGAAAGTAATCCAAAAATTTATTTTGAATATCTCTCACTCTTCATAGTTCATACTATTGTCAAGCACATCACTTTTAGGTAACCATCACTTGTGGGGTTCATCATTAGGCCTACTTGAAATGACCGTTGAGATGGCATTTTAAGGATGCAGAAATTTTGTCCATGCAAGAGATGCTGATCATACCTTTTTGGGTACTTTTTGGTGCTTATATATGTCATTACTACATATATTGCTGGTCGTTTCACGCTCATTTGTGTCATTTTGTCTTCCCCTTCAGCATTTGTTGTAAAATAGCAGAGCATGAAGAAGCACAGAGGAATTATGACCAGGCTATTAAATCCTATAAAGAAGCTTTAGTCTATGATGAAAACAATGCAAAGGTAAGGATTCTTCACAAATCATAATGTGTTATTTAGGAATATTTTATCATGTTGCACAATGATATAATGATGCTGTCGAAATATTATATATTTCCTGTTGCCCGGAGTATGAAATGTAACAAAAAGGAAGAAATAATGATACGGATTAATCACTAAAAAGTGTGATATTAAAGAAAACATCATTTTTTTTTTTTTTTTGTAAATTATGTTCCCTGTTGATTTTAAAGACTAGGATAACATTTTATGCCTTTAAAGCCAAAGGACTGTGTCAGACCAGACCAGTTATGTGTATAAGCTTTATTTCTGAGGAGGCCCAGAGCCCTGGCTCATTGGTTAGCGTGTCTGACTTCTGATCCTCTTACAATGTACCGTAAAGGTTCAAGCCCCCTAGTCGACCACAGGTATATGAGGGAGTCACGGGAGGTGACTCCGGCTATAGCGGGTGGTGGTTTTTACGAGGTTTCCTCTCGGTTTTCCACCGTATCAACTAAGACAGAGTAAGAAGTGGATAATCTGTCGTCAGATAAGTGAAATACCCTTGAGTACGACTTTAAACCCCAATCAAACAAAACAAAAAATTATTTCTGAGGTATTAAAATGTAAGATCAGTTCCTCAGAAGAAAAAGAACTACAGAAAATTCATCTTCCCAGATGCCATCCCCTTCATGCGTAATACAACCAGCTCACTCGCTTTCTTACACTGCAATATGATTGTTTTATGTACAGGTGATGTTGGATTTATCAGGGTTATATTTAACCACTGAGGACCTTGATGCTTGTCAACATCAGCTCATGTCTATTCTACACAATGAGAAAGAGAACGATGCGGCTTCCATAGTAAGACAATTGCTATTTTTTTGTACATGTTGCACAATACTGTCTACGAGATCAAAAGTGATATATTTTAAAAGATAAATCACACTGCCACAGGTGTGCCGATTGATTTAAAAATGATGAATCATTTCGTGCTTCAGATAAACTCAAGTTTTCCAATAAATCTTAATGTGAAGTTTTTAAGGGTACGGTATCCTATAAACAGCTCAAGAGACTTTTCTAATGACTATCAAATCAATGTTTAACCATATGCTCTAAAAATCATTTTGAATAGGTGGAGGGAAATAAACCCAAACCAATAAGTGTATGATTAATAACATAGGCCTCTTTAAGACTTAAGCCCTGCTAACATCACACTACAATGCTGGATAGTAACCATTTGCCACTAGACGCAGCGGAGACGTGGGTGAGCTAATGTCACATTCAATGCGACAATTGACCAGTTGCTGTCGATCAGCAACTAGTCCACTGGAACTGTTGAGAACTAGTTCTCACTCGACATAACTCGACATAAGCTAGGCTTTAGATTAACAATAGCCATCAGTTAACAGATGCAGTAGAGATTGTATTCTTAACCAGTTATCTCTTTAGACTTTTGTTCTGTTTGTGGGCAGTGACAGGCCTTGAGAGATGCATATGCACTATTGTATTTGATTGTCACATATAATTAAACTATCTCATATTGATAAAAATTCATTTTTTTTGTTGCCTTTTACATAAATTTGTGGTTGTTGATTACCAAAACTGTATGGATATTTGTAGATGTTGGCTGATTTAATGTTCAGGAAGAATGATTATGACACAGCCAGATTTCATTTCCAACAACTGTTAGGTAGACAGCCAGGTAAGTAGCACTGGGGTAGCTAATTAAAAAAGAAAGTTAACAGTATGCTGGTATACTAACGGTCTGCTCTTATTAACATGTGTGCAAACCAAAAATTGTAAGACACGGTTCAAAAGGATTTGTTTTTCATAACAATCTCTATGTAATGTGGATCATTTTCTTTTTTCCTTTTTTTTTCTTGAGAGCTACTTATTCTGTTCTCTGAATCATGGTGCTGCAATTCATACAGATAAAATAATCTTGTATACGTCATAAAAAAAAAAAAAAAAACACTTTTATGAACTAGTACCTAAGATAGTGCCAAATTAACTAAAAAGTAAATGGGCCCTCGCAATGGCTCAGTGGTTAGCATGTTGGGCTGCTGATCCTCCTTCGATGTACTGTAAGGGTTCGATTCCCCCAGTAGACCTCAGGTATATAAGGGAGTCATATAGACTCCGGCTATTGCAGGTGGTGGTTTTAACGAGGTTTTTTCCCTGGTTTCCACCGTATTTAGTAAGGCAGAGTAAGAAGTGGATAATCCGTCATCATATAAGTGAAATACCCTTGAGTACGACATTAAACACCAATCAAACAAACAAACAAACATAATCGTTTATGTAAAATTAATACCTGCTATTCAAGCCAATGGATAAGTGAAATAAATCCATGAGAACAGCTTGAACTACTGATTAAATAACGTACAATATTGAATGCTGATTTCTGTATTTCCAGGCTGTTCTGTTGAAGAGATGATCATTTAAGTACAGTCAACATGGTGAAAGAAACCAGTGAAAAAATAATACCTCTTACAATTCTAGGCAACTTTTCAACTCGAGGAAAAGATATGGAGTTTAAAAAGGAAATGAACAAATACTGGTTGCCAGACAATAATGATGGGGGTCTCAGTGACAATGCTTCAGAGAATCTAGACTATACCAGCGATAACGAGTCCGAAACCTTAGATTTTTCAACGGACTCCGAATTGGACATGAATTCAAAAATGTGCACAAGCAAATCATCAGACTGTGTGGCACCGTTAAGTGATGGTTCTGAAACCGTAGATTATGGCACCGACACAGAAATTATGGAAGCCAAACTTCCCATAAATAAACCAGAAGCATCAGTTTCCAATAAGGTAAACAAGAATGGAGGGTCAAGGCCCTCTGGCTAATGGCAGCATGTTTCAAGCATAGTCACAACATTTTGGGAGCATTAAACTTAGCTGCCTTGTGGTCTGATATAATAGCCCTCAGATAGCCCTTAATGGCAGGCGGTTGGAGGAGCTTGCCCTGGTGCTCACATAATTGAGGAGCAACACGAAGCCGGTCTGTTTTGGCGTCTAGCACTGTAAATTTGCACTCTTCTTGCACAATGTAGTATTTCCTGTGCCTGCCTTGTATCTTGTCATTGTTTGTTTGTAGTAGTGACAAGGGTGGTTCCTTATACCCATTGGGCTGACACACTGTCATATAAGTTAAATCAACTTAAGTTTCATATATAACCTCAATCAAACAAATAAACAAACTTGATTTTTATGTCATAATATGATTTATGATTTGACAGGTTAGTGAAGATTTGGAGCCCTTCCCGCCATTACCCAGTACTGCAAAGAGCAGACTCCTGACAAACGATAAGGGCAGTGGTTGTGGAGGACACCTGACAAACGATAAGGGGAGTGGTTGTGGAGGACACCTGACAAACAATAAGGGCAGTGGTTGTGGAGGACACCTGACAAACGATAAGGGGAGTGGTTGTGGAGGACACCTGACAAACGATAAGGGGAGTGGTTGTGGAGGACACCTGATAAACGATAAGGGGAGTGGTTGTGGAGGACACCTGACAAACGATAAGGGCAGTGGTTGTGGAGGACACCTGACAAACGATAAGGGGAGTGGTTGTGGAGGACTCTGGCAGACAAACAACAGGAACATCCGGAATGGAAACGACAAAACAAAGCCAAACTGGGTTGATGACATTGTACGACGTTGTCATCAAACTGCTTCAGCCACCACAACACCTACACGTAGAAATCAGAGGGGGCAGAATACGGATCACATACTTTCTAATTCTGATAAAACCATTAAGGATTTTGCACAAGGATGTGGTGAAGAAGCGAATTGGAAAAAAGGAGCGATTAGGACAGGTTTAAGTTTAGGATTGAGTGAAGTTATTCAAAGATGCCAGAGTAAAGCTTCCAGTAGCAATGTTGTAAACATGCCAGAAACTTATGGAGACACTTATCTGGACGGCACGCAACTGGAGACGGAAAGTAGTTTAGCTAAATGTAATCAAAATAACGTACATTCTGCTGCAGATTTTGCCTGTGAACTATTGCTTGGTCAGACATCGACCGGGACAGAATCAAACAATAAAGATGGTAGAGAAAGCTACGAATTCCAGTGTGAACTTTGTCAGAAGAAATTCAAGAAAAATTTCCTTTTACGGGTGCACCAAAGAACTCACACGGGTGAAAAGCGATATGAGTGCCCACACTGTGATAAACGGTTTGGACACCACTCTCATTTGAAAGACCATATAACTATTCATACAGGTGCGAAGCCCTACCATTGTACAGTCTGTGATAAATGGTTCAGCCGAAGCTCAAATCTTCGAAATCATTTGACAACCCATGCGGAAGTAAAGCCTCACTTATGTACCATTTGCAGCAAGCGTTTCAGTAGGGCAGCCTCCCTGAAAGACCACATGAGCTGCCATACTGGATTAAAGCCACACATCTGTTCGTTTTGTGGAAAGGGATTTACCAGGCAATACGCCTTAACTGACCACCTGACGACCCACACGGGTGAAAAACCACACATATGTAAGGAATGTGACAAGCGCTTTGGTAGGCTGTCTTCTTTAATTGATCATATGAAAATTCACACTGGCGAAAGGCCTCACGAATGTACTTACTGCGGAAAACGCTTCAGAAGAAAATCGAAACTTACAATGCATATTACCATCCACACAGGAGAGAGAAACTTTGTATGTGAAATTTGTCAGAAAACATTTCGGCACAATAAGGGACTTCGCTATCACATGGCGACTCATTCGGGAGAAAGAAACCATGCTTGTACTTACTGCAATAAACTGTTTAGAGACCCATCGAATCTTGCAGGACATTTAAGAACTCATACAGGTGAAAACCATTTCCATGTACTTATTGTGACAAGGCATTTAGACACAGGTCCAATTTGAGATGTCACATTGCTACGCATACGGGCGAAAAGCGTTATGTCTGTCCTCATTGCGATAAACATTTTACCCAGGATTCCCACCTGAGACGCCATCTCATGAGTCACACAGGGGAAAAACCGTTTGAATGTCGCTACTGCAATCAGCGTTTTAGTCGACGATGGAACCTTAAAAAACATTTACCAACGCATGCTATTCCTGTTGAAGGTTGTTTAGTAGGCAAGGCCAACTGCGAGACAATAACACCTTGCACGGAACAGATAGGAATAACGATACAGGCCTCTCAGTGAGAGATAAGTTATCGCTGGCCTCTTATCTTTGCGCTCCTCCAAATATTGCAGAATGTGGCGTAAAACACTAATTAACTAATGAATCCTAACCTGAAAGTGAAATGAAGGGGAGTGCATGCAATATTCAACTAAGTACGCCAACATTGAAATCTCCTTGAAATAGTGTTGAATGTGGCGTAAAACACTAATTACCCAATCAGTCCTAAGATGAAAACAAGGAGAGTAATGTCTCACTTCATTAATTTGGTATGCAATATCTAACTACAACAACATTCAAATCTTTCCTTGAAAATACTGCTGAATGTGGCGTAAAACACTAAACAATTAATCCTAAGGTGTGATTAAGGGGTCTCACTCACCTGAATGATCATCAATTTTGTATGCATGCAATATTTGACAACGGCACCTTTAAATGCTTGCCATAATTTACTCATTTCTTGTAGCCAGTTGGGTCTCCTAACACCCAGTCTGATACTCAATTTATTTTGCCGTCTG
Organism: Cryptochiton stelleri; assembly: GCA_031471745.1. Classification (NCBI taxonomy): domain Eukaryota; kingdom Metazoa; phylum Mollusca; class Polyplacophora; order Chitonida; family Mopaliidae; genus Cryptochiton; species Cryptochiton stelleri. The sequence goes on from JAUELC010143858.1 coordinate 8,793, forward strand.
TTTTATATTATTTGTTTAAAATGTCATATTAAGTCAATATCATTTTATAGTGCCAGGGATTTATAGAAGTCAAATCTATGGGCTGGTATAAACAGGCCTGTAGATTGAATAAGATATTCAACTTTAGCAAAACATATTCAATATATCCCAGACTGCTCTATTCAATATTTTCTCTGAAATTCAGTTTGAATCTTTGAAATTGGATCATAAACGGGAAGGTAACAAAAAGCATTCACGTAAACTGAAAGTAAGATCTGTCACATGTGGACAGCACTCACTTTCTTTTCTGGGTTATGCTATATTTCTTTATCCGTGCCATTCTACGGGCTGGAAAAAAAACAATTTTACTTAAGGATTGACTGCAATTTTGTTTACGTTCATCGGAGTATGAACGTAAAAACTGAGGTCCACACTGTATGAATCCGCGTAGAGGTTCATACAGAAGTGCACCTCCGTTTTTACATTCATACTCCAATGAACATAAAAAAAATTGCAGTCAATACTTCTAATTAAATCAGGATAGAACAGGAATGTTTATACTTATAGTATACATATGGAGAAGAAGTGTTCGTACTTTTATTATTTTGTTAATAAAAAATGCGCTCATGGATACAATGTGTCATTCCTTGAGAAGAACATTTCTGACACTTAAGAAAAAAACGACAGACGCAAGGAAGACAAATGACGTCAACTCTGTCGTAGTACTGTGCTGCCGCGTCACACAAAACTATCTGTAATTAAACGACCATGAACATAACAATTAAGGCTTCTACTGTCTTTTAGAAAACCGGGCATCACCAAAAGGGCTTGACAAATTCATCCTGAATATGTATATTACAGATAAAATAAAACAAAATGTCTGCTTTTTAAGAAACTGCTGTGGCTGAAGGAGTCGATTTGTTTACATTCGACATGTTCCGTGATCAGTGGGCGGAGCTTAGTGACGTTGGCATTAAGTTATAATTAGGTCACATCACTAGGTCAGATCAACCAGGATGGAAAGACACTCTCTTCGCAGCATACATATTTCTTTCTTGAGAATAAATCAGGATGTTGACTTATTCGTTACAGCTTGAAAACACATTACTGTAAAATATATTGTTGAATATTGACAGCTTTCCCTGTATTATATAATACCAGCTAGTCTGTGATTGTTTCACTGTTATACTCTTTCGAGATACTATTTATGGACAAAAAAGTCCGGCTAAAGTGGGCGGGGCTAAAATATTTTTGGGTTCATTGAGGTATGAATGCAAAATTTAGCCAATCAGCTCACTGCATTCAGTGTGGAACAAACAGAAATTTAATTATTCAATATTGAACACCTTAAAATTATTTTATTGGCTAAAATTGACTTGTATGAATTCCTGAGTGCTTTTCATCAAGACATAACTTTTGACAATGTTGCTTATAAATGCATTGTCCCTTAGTTTGGTGTTTTATAACTGGGTTGGGTGTCAGAAGAGTGCCCGGCACCCCTGTGACGAGCACGATTCTGAGTAATGATACATTGTCATCACACAAAGCCTTTAATGATACATAAGTTATTTTAGGACGGGCTAAACTAAGCGATAACTTGCTAAATAAAATAGCTCCAGTTAAGATAAATATTTTTGTTTCCACCGACATAGTACTTGAAAGAGGAAGTAAATCTAAAAATGAGGTGCATAGATAGGCCATATTTATGTACAGCAGTTTCCGAAAATAGTGTCCTGACTGTGTGATAACTTTTAATCATATTATAATGTTGAAATATGCTTAATGCTCCAACAAGATAACAATGTGATATTCATCTTGTTGGAGCTGGGGGCATGAAGATTGTTCCATAAATAAAACCACTATTGTGATAGTACCGGAATAGTTCGAATAGTATTGCAATATTTACTTTAATAACAAGAGTTAACCCGAGACTGAACATAGCTAGGCGCATTTATGTTATGTAAACGTATCGAACAACCACAACGGATCTCACTGTAGAGAATAAATTTAGCACCTTACCTCTGGTAATGAACGAAAAAATGATAAAGTCCAACGTCTGAATCAATTGTAATCGACCGTAATCCTTGCGGCAATACAACAAGTTTTGTTTGCTGTAAAGTTGATTTTACGGCCTTTGTTTTAACCTCTCTTCAAATAAATATCGGCTCAATTCCGTTAAAAAAGGTGTGCACACTTTGATGAATTATGGGCAAACTAAAGCTACTGGCCTAGATGTGCTACAAATCTCTAGCCACATCATCAAGATAGGGCTACAGGTCATTGCAGATAAGACTTTAGATTGATAGTCATGGCTCGTGGACACCTCCCATCACGCTCATGTTATAGGATAGGGCAGATGTATAGTTGAACGGTGGACTTTTCATACCACTTAATTTGTCTCCAGAACATTAAATATTATTCGTCAAATCTTTACGGGGCCCCGCGCCGTGGCTCAGTGGTTAGCGTGTCTGACTTCTGATCCTCTTGCAATGTACCGTAAGGGTTCGAGCCCCCTAGTCGACCACAGGTATATGAGGGAGTCACGTGAGGTGACTCCGGCTATA
>JAUELC010144080.1:0-26094 GCA_031471745.1 Cryptochiton stelleri
TAATTGTGTACGCCTGTTATACAATCTCCCGTAGTACTAAACCATCATTCACAGACACATAACTGTTATTAATATATACATGTAATATAGGCCCCTAAGCTCACACTTACTTTTATAAACTTCGCAAACATAACCATATCGGAAGGAGCAAGCTGCATCATTCCATTGACCAGCATGGTAATCCTCCGCATACAGATGAACACAGTCTTCTGTCTGAAATAACCAATAAAACACAAAACTGCGACCGTGTCCATTGTCGGATAGTGATCCGCTAATTACAATAACGTTGATTTGTTGTAAGCTTATGTTATCTGATTATTTCCCGATCTATCTTAGCTCCCCGGTAGTGTGACATCTCATTTAGATCGGACATTACCCTACATGTGTGCCAAACCGATGATTTTCACTAACGAACCGATCATGGCCTCAAGTTATTTGGCTTTTTATTGGACAATTGAGACAGTGGCCTTTCGTAAACCGAAGTCGCCTCGTGTGACTCCCTCATACACATGTGGTCGACTGGGAGACTCAAACCTCTGCGGTACATCCAACACGCTAACCACTGAGCCCCGGCGCGGGCCCCTCATTGAACGTCATTTGGTATATGAGTTACCAGACTTAAATGCGACAACACAATCGGGTAGTTAAAATAGATAGTGTTTTAATTAGATTGTAATCTTATGTTGTTTTTATTCAGCCGTTAATTAGTGTCTATATAACTGTTTTATCATAACAATAACTACTTTATTTTGCTTTTTATTGTAATATTATTCTTGCACTGCCATCAATTTAAACAATATCAGCATGCATGCATATACTGCACACTTACTACCCAATAATGATTGTGACAATTGCACGAAGTGAGTATGGCACGAAATGACTATGGTATGAAGGGAATATGGTACGAAGTGTGTACAGTGCCAGATGTCAGTAGTATACAAAGTCAATATAATACGAAATGACTATGATATGAAGGTAATATTGTACTAAGTAAGTGTGGAGCGAGGTGACAACAGTAAAAATTGAATATTGTATGTACAAGATGACTGTGGTTCAAAGTGAACATGATACGATGAAGTCAGATTTACTAGCACAAATCACCTATTAATATGATTAAATACGCTACTATAGATGTCCTACCGCGTATTTATTTGGATGGCCTGGTTCCCCATCGGCCCAGTTCATGAACGTTACTTCAGTGTTGTCCTGCCACACGAATGCTCCTTCTCTATCTTTATCAGTCAGCCCTATCCATAGATATGTTTCCCATCCGGGTAATAGACTCGTAATAAATGCTTAAAAAACAAGCAGCCCGTTACACTAAAAAAGTATCTTTTTGAACTTGGTATTACATGTATCAAGTTGAGTTGAAGGACAATGAAGGTAATGTTTTATGTAAATTAATATTGTATTAACAATACGAACATTTCATTTAAACTAGACTATGTTTCTATTAACGTAGCTCGTTTTCAGCATGTCTCTTTACCCACATTGGGTTGAACAGATTGTGGTGAATATTCAGGCCGTTTAAGAAAGAACGCAGATTTAAGTTCAACATTAACGGAATGTTAAGTTTATACCTTGTTGTTCTTCGTTACCAATGGACGCAATATCGTACCCATCACCAAATGAACGACATTTTGCTTCTGCTGCTTCCCAGCCCAGCTTTGTTGACTCCGTGTTACCGCCGAAAAAGAAGCACTTGCTTTCTAAAAATAGGACATAAAGAATAAGATGATTGTGTTCTCGCATTTTGATCTGTAAAGGTATGTTGCAATTGCTTGGTTGGTAATTATGACACATGGCGACGATGTAGGTTCATTGCTCGTGAAAAGGATACAACAACTATAATGACAGAAAAACACAACACAAACAATATAATAAAGAAGACGAATAAACACATGGTTACTTATATTAATAAAGAATGAACAGCTTGTCTAATGAAACAAGACCTCTGGTATATTCAACAAGCATCACTGTTACATCAAATGGCAACGTCAATATGTATACAGCCTGGACTAGCTTTCAAGCACAGGCTTAATTTTGTTAAACTAAACATAATACTTACTAAAACCATGGAATCCCTTGGGACAGTTTCCTGGTCTGACGGTGGTCTGTTGTGTCGGTATCGGTGAATATGAACCGTTCACTTTTTTACAGATAAATTCATTTAGATCTCCACAATTATCATCATTCCAAGCACCTGTTAGCAGGAACAAAATTTTAACTATGTGTAAGTCGGATATACTGTACCCCGCATAGACCTCGGTATATTTAATGACTGCGGATTAGTTGTTATAGACGTAGACTATGTGACTGAAGTGAGTGGGTTAATATGAATACGCTTATACTACTCAATTTAACCCAGGCCTGAAACTAAATGTTCTTTTAAAGCTATGTGCAGGTTATTTTTTAGCGACTTAACCTGTTATAATCTTATAATACTCCATTCTGCCACTGATAACTAGAAATCCCGTTTCACAAACGTCTGTAAACTTAGACAGCAGTTCACTGGTCACAATTCGGAAGTGAGCAGCCAATATTTAGCTTTAATATTGAAAAAGTCAGTGATAACTAGCTGTATATTTAACCAACAAGTTTCAAACTTCGTTTATAAACATAACAATCCAAGGTTGACAAAATGGCGTAACTAAAGTCAACTTACAATGGAAAGCGTTTGAAACAGCGATTTGTTAACCGACTTGTGAACTGCTGTTCAAACAGTTGTGTGGCTTCTACAAGGAAAACTAAAGCAGATACAGACTCCCTGTTTACTATGCAATACCAACATTATCACATAAAAAATAGCACATATGATGGAAAACGCTGAATTTTGAACTGCTGTTAATACTGCTGTCTGACCTCAACAAGGAAAACTATAAAAGCAGATACAAACTTTATATTTAGTATGTAGACGCTACTACGCAAGACCAACATTATGACATAAAATAAACCTACTTTGGGTGGAAAACACAGAATTGTAAGCTAATTGTGAACTGCTGTTGGAACTGTTCTCTTGCCTGTACAAACATGAAACACATACAAACTTCATGTTTATTATATAAACACTACTTTTTGTTTATGTCATAATGTTTGCCATGCATAATAGCATCTGCATGCGAAATATGAAGTTTGCATATGCTTTAGTTTTGATTAAAGAGGCCAGACAACAGTTCAAACAGTAGTTCACAATTCAGTTAGAAATTTGGTGTTTAAAGGCCAGACAACAGTTCAAACAGCAGTTAACAATTCGTTGTTTTCCCTCGGAAGTGAAATTTGTTTATGTCATAATGTTGGGTTTGCATACTAAACATGAACTTTATACCTGCTTTAGTTTACCTTGAAGAGGCCAGAAAACAGTTCAAACCGAATAAATGCAAAATTAAATAATTTGTATTTAAACTGATAGGTTTGGATTCGATTTAAAGTTTGAAATGTTGTTAAAAAACAGCTTATCAGAACACCGGCTCAACAATATCCCGATCCGGTGGCGGCCATGAGTATTACAAAATGTTGTATGTTGTGTTACAAGACACTCGTGACAGATCGCAAGTTATCGCGAGAAGGGTCTAGTTTACGCGAGACTAATGATTGCCATGAGAAGATAATATAAGTGTGTTTGATATTTTATATTACCCCTAATAACCACGTGGTTTGAATGGGAGTGTTGTGAAGATTTCTACATATTGTACGTGCCAAGGTTTGAATATCTAAGAAAGTGGTAATTCCAGACGGACATGTGTCCTTGTAATAGATTTTGCGTTTGTCTTTAAGGCTGGTAACAGACAACAAGATTTAAGAAACAACAATACTTACAAGAATTGTTGGATCCAGGATGGACCCTAACAGTGCACTTGAGTATAACTTAATTGCATATACTATTTAGTAGTTTGGCCAAGCCTTAGGGTAATAACTTTATAGATAGTAAATATGTTTTTTTTCTGGTTAATGTTTGTTAAATACAGTTTATGGTACCTATTAAATCTGCGTAATTGTGTTAAAAAGTGTGTTTCGAATTCACTCCCTGTCCACTCTTTATTGTCGTAATTGGGCAAGTGTTATTGATCAGTTTTCATATATACAGGCACGCCCGTTACGTAATACATGTTACTAACGATTCACCAGAATTTACATGTAGGTTATACAACTTTTGAAACAATATTCCTATCAATCTGCCTAAATAAATGGCATTCGCTACTATATGTACTAAAGTGCCAAATAAAATTTAGAACTGTGAACTATGTTTTTAAGCGCATTTGGATTGCGAATTTAACATTTAATTTGGAAAAAATGCTTATGAAACCTGTGCATGGTACATACATATATATAATTTATACCAGGTTTGTTAGATTCTAAAACAAAATAAACAATCGCCTTGACGAAAAAAAATAGTCTGGGCCATGTGGCAGACTAACCAAATGGCTAAACATGTACACCGAGGATAAATATAATAATTATTATCATTATTATTAGATGTTGAAAATAATGTAAACTAAAGCTGACTAGGGTTGGGCTTAAGCTGGTTCTTGTGAAACCAATGGAGCACCGAGGCAGCCTTTTTTCTTGCTGTAGAGTTTTGATAATATCAGCTGTACTACGTGACGAGAAGGGCAAAGTGCTGTCGTCAGAAAAAAATTATATATTTACAACAATTCTTGAAATAACAAAAATCAGATCATAAATATAAAAACAAAACAAATGGGGCCAAAAAAGCAGCCTTGGGACATTCATAAAATAAAATAAAACGGGTCATTAATTAAAAAAAACAACAAATATATTACCCCATTCACTGAAAATCATCACCAATTCTCACTCTTTGCTATCTTTCTGTTAAGTAACTGGTAACTTAATAATAACTAGAGTTACATCAGAACCAACAGAAGTTAATTTCGTGACAAGACGGTCATGCGACAAGGAATCAAACGCTTTGGACAGGTCCATTAGCAGACAACCAGCTATATCTCACTTGTCTAAAGCTTTCCTTTAATCGTCAGCCTTCATTAAAACTTTTACATCCATAACCTGCTCTAAAACCGGATAAACCTGGGTTAAAAATAACTTTAAAATAAGTACTAATTGGATCAGCTAAAACTCCTTTAAAATGTTAAAAAATAATGTATGATATGTAAATTACCGCCATACAAATTGTCTCGTGTATATTACCTCTCTTGCCACCTTGTGACTAGAGCCAATATTGGATTCAATTGAATAGGCATTAATAATTGGAATATTATGTCTTGAAAAAGCACAAATGTGAGTGACCAAACAAATGATGTGCAGCTCATCAGAGTTTTGAATATGCAAACTCAGAATCAGGCACATGTTATTTTGACAATAATATCCCTAAGCTTGCCGTTACTCCCCAGTTTACCCGATAAAGTTTCTGTGACAACCACAGTCATATCCAAATGTTAATAATTATAATGCAGGCCTAGTGTTAATTTGTTATTTTCTTTCAGTTCATAAAGAAGGTAGCCATTCCTCGCCAAAATGTATGATTATTCTACGAGCATTGATTGTGGCTAAATAGTGGCCGATATTTATTTTGAACTTCAACAGTGTCTGAAACCATACAAAATAATTGACCAAACAGCTATTAGATATGGATTTTAAAAGCGTAATTCTGTTCTGTGTTCTGGTGGCTCTTTTGGCTGTCTCTTGACCGGTGTTCCGTCTGTCGTATACGTCGTGGGTACCTGGGAGGGCTTTAGTGTGGCTATACTGTTATCCTGAGAGACCAGGGGAGTTTTCTGAGGACAGCATCTATCCAGACAGAGCAGTCTTTTGTAGGCCAGTCTGAAGTGACGATTAGTGATCCCGTAGAGGACGCTGTTCATACTCGAGTTGATATGAGCAAGAAGAACCACGTAAGTATGGACATCGCTACTCAGACGATCATATCGATCATACAGAACAACGCTCACATAGGGAATCCAACACACAGAAAATATCAGAAAAATTATGAACAACGTTCGAACAAATTTCAAATCATTCTTGCCTCTCTTGACGCTTGTCTGACGTTCTTGGGCATCTCGAATCTTCCTTGTGCTGCCACGAACGAAGAAGTAAATTCGGGCGTAACAAATCGCGATGATTGTAAGCGGAGTGATGATACCCCCTATGGTGAAGAAGAGAGTGTAACTGTAGTCGGCTAACCTGTCGTAGATACAGCTGAGGGTCTTCCTGTCGTAAACATGGTCGCCCCAACCGAAGAAATTGGGCATCTCACAAAGGAAGCTGACAATCCAGAGACCAAAGGTGATCATGACAGTGTTTCGAAAGGTGAAGATCTTGCTATAAACTTGGTGATGACAGATGTGTATATAACGGTTGATACTTATAGCTCCTATGCTTAACAAGGAGCAAAAACAACTCGTCAGACACACACAGGCGACCAATTCACAGAGAGCAGGTTTGTCTACAAAATACACTTCACCCAATACATAACCTGTGAAATGACAAAAACAGACATTGCAATTATCAAAACCGATATGAACCCGGAATAGAGGCTCAGGGAAAAGATAGCGCGCCCCGCAAAGCGGTGTTTTTGAAACGGTATCGATATTATATAGTATATGTAATCAAAGTCGGAAGAGCAGAATTGCAATACAATTTTATACCTGTACTGCTTCTTACTATATATATGTAATAATTAGAATCTTAAAGTCCAGCAATACATTTTTATACCATCCGCACGAGTAAGCCTATTAATTTTGATTCACAATAGGTTTTCTTTTATTTAAAAAAACACACCCTGCATTGATGAAATAGAGGAGAGTACATGTACAATACATATTGTTTATTACTTTAACTAGAAGAACAGATCATAGGCAGACGATTGCATGGGTACTTGAGAACAATTGTTTACACTTCTCACCAATGATGCTGAAAGGATCAACCACGGCTGTGACACAGAGATCCGCAAAGGCTAAGTTGAGTATAAATATGTTTCCCATAGTTCTGAGAGCCTGGGGGACGAAAAGAAAAAGAAAACACATTAATACTAATGTACATTAATAATGTAATATAATAGTGTTGACTCATTGAGCGGCTTAGCACAACACCGTAAGCAAAGTGAGTCCGGAAATATTCGAGATCATATATTACTAAATCTTCACGTTTTGACACCATTCTTTATATACGCCCAATGAAAATCGGTCGTTTTATGGTATGACCAGCGTCCGGCCGTCCGTCTGGCGTTCCGTCCGGGGGGCCAGACTCCGTTTCCGGACCATTACTCGAAACATATAAGGCATATCTTTATGAAACTTTGTAGACACATTCAGCATCAATTGTAGTGATGCCGTTTGCTATTAAGGATTCGCCAACACTTTTTACTCTTTTTATTTCTATGGATACAAAGTTGGACAGTCATAAACAAAAGTGAATTTCGTTTCCGGAGCAGAACCCGAAAACTATAAGGCCGAACTGTATGAAACATGGTAGGCACATTCACCATCAACTGTAGTTGTGCCTTTTGCTATTACGGATCCACCAATATCTATGCCATATTTTGACACAACCCTAGTTACCTTGGTTACATAATGTTCATTATGGGTCTATGCCACCCCTGGAGGTCGTATGTTGGGTCTTATTTCTTCTGTTATTATTTCAAGAACGTAAATGTCGCCAAAAATTTCAATAGTGTTAATTTCCAGTTGATGATAGTTTTCACGTTAAATAAAGTGATTTCATCTTGAAACGCAATAGACAATTCCTATAAGTGTTTCATAGGATAGGAGAGAATGGAGGGCGGCTCAGTTAGAAGTTAAGCGTTATATTTTTCCTCTAGTAAAGTATTAAACTATGTAAATGTTATAACTGTAGTTCGCTCACACGACATGGTGGTTTGTAGAGGTAACTAGTCTTAATATCTTCGGAGCAGTTTATAGATGCTTTGTGTCTGGCAATTCCATAGTATAGCGAATAAATAAGAGCCTAAATAGGGAGGTTAAATTGGAATGGGTAGGAAGCAATTTATTTGTGTATCTTGTACCGTGACCACAGAAAAACAAACAAAACTCAAACAACATCTGTGCCATTAATGTGCAATAAAGTTACGCTATGTAATTGATTTGACAACATACCAACTAAAATGGTCACATACAAGTAAAATATAGTCTGAATGTAAACCCACCAACTACATAAAGGCAGAAGAGGTAATTAATGGCGGTGTCATATAATAGTATTCATACAAGCAGAACAAAATATTACCATTAACACTAAAATGCTCTTTCCAAAGGCTATAAAAGTCATATATGAGCACACGTGGGTAATCAATCATACATTGCTGCCAACAACAGCTGTTCTATCTTGTCTGGGACAGTGTGAACCCATTTTATGTAAACCCTATTGGCAGTATAACTCTCCGTAAAGCGTATATCTGTTGGTTTATGTGTGTACTTTTATATAACGGTTGCACATTTAGTTGACATGAACGGCTGCAGGCATATACTGGGTCTATAACCAATGTTTACAATCTCAGTCTGATTGCAGATGGTTTATCATACGCAAATATGTATCTTACTTATTGGATTAACAAAAATATAACACTTGGGAGAAGCTGGGGCACCATGGAACCCTTAACCTTTTATGCACGTTGCAGAGCAAAATCAAAACAAACTATTGATGTTAGTGGATCTTTAAAACATAGAGGAAATACGAAGGGTTACAAAAATACACAAAATCAATAAAAGCATGTTTAAAGACAATTTGTGATCAATTTTTGGGCAGAAGAACTCGAAAAAGGCATTTGTTATAAAAGAAAATATTCATAACATAGTTGCATCATTCTTTCTTTGCCATATTATTATTCATATAGTAAGGCATTTTCCCCCAAAACAATGTTAAAATGGTATATATATATATATATGTGTTTTATAAATGAAGAGTACATATAAGATTTGTCTGGGGTTAAAATTCAGCAGTTATTTAAATGCTAATTATACGATAGAAAATATGTTCTACACAAAGAATGGGAACAGCCAGTAACGGTACTACCATAAACCATATTAAATGATATGACTGGATCGGTTAATATGAACATTTCACATAGCCCAGCTCTGAAGAAAATGGTAATTTTCCACTTGTACAGAATATATTTGTTATCTATGCGAGCCTTTTATTTGGTGTCGTGTGGTATGTTGTGAATAGAGTATAAAAGAAACGCAGAGAGGTTTTGGTCTATCGACCTTCAGGCCTACGTTGTGTGTGCACTGCTCTCTGATTTATTGCTTTCCATACCGACCATTAACGACGGCCCTCCTCCATCTGTCCCAACAGAGCGATCCAGAGCAGACCTCCTCTACGGCCTTGCAACTCATCGGCCTCCAAGCACGCATAGTTTCTGGATATTCCAGAGGGGGGAACGTTGTATTCTGATAACTAACATATACCAGGCAACGCGGACACACAATAAAACTTGCTATCTCCAATTGGGGGATGGATATCAGATATTTCCTAGACTATCTATTATTATACAGACAGCCTCGATGCTAAATTATCACCGTTGTCCCCATGTAAAGAGCGATCAAAACATTTGTTTTCAATTTTAAAATATGGTAAAAATTTCCTATGATAATTCTAACATATCTACAACCATAAGTCGATTTATTTGGTGCATTTATGCTTATGAACTTATTAAATAACAACGATATGGAATGACCATATCAATTTCCACACCGGTAACGATGGTATAGTGGCTAGGACGTCCACTTGTCGTATTTGTTTTACTTTTTTTATGTCCGTATGTCCGTCAGTCCGGTAAGTTTGTCCGGGCTGTATCTTGGCTGCTATTAAATAACATACTACATTATTCTCTACATGTAGATGTGCAACGCATAAACAATTTCACGGTTATGCAAATTTTCACATAAATTATGCAAATTAGTTGTTTTGTCCGAGTTTTGTTTTGTCTCTGTCACAATTGAACATATCACTTTTAAGCTCATATACAACATTTTTATCTGTATGTAGATATGCATCATAAAACTTTTTTACGTCATTTAAGCAAATTTCCCCATAAATTATGCAAATTATGGGCTCATCAAAATTGTTTTACCATACCATGTCCGGACAGTTTGTACTGTACAGGCTGTATCTTGGTCGCTATTTAACTTAGGCTTTTCACACTAACATATTCAATTGTTCTATATATGCAAGGGTGCAGCGTAGAGTTTTTTTACGGAATTTCGCAGATTTTTTACATAAATTATGCAAATTAGCTGTTTGCCTCTTCATGTTTTTGTCCAAGTCATATATCTAGGCGAAATTGAACATTTCACTTTGAAATTCATACCCAACATTCTTCTCTGTATGTTGAAGTGAAACGTGAAACTTTTTTATGCTATTAATGCAAATTTCCACGTAAATTATGAAAATTTACTGACCATAAAAATTGGTTGTCCATGCTATGTCCGGGAAGTTGGTCCCGACGGTATCTTGGCTGATACTTAACTAAGGCTTTTGAAACTTGCATACTTCATTTGTCTCTATATTCAAATGTGCAAAGGGAATTACGCAAATTGTCACATAAATTATGCAAATAAACTATGTCAATTTTTTGTCAAAGCCATAGTACTAATATAACATATTACTTTGAAATTCATTCACAACATTCTTCTTTGTATGTAGATGTGCAACGTAAAGATTTCCGCCTAAATTAGCTGCGAATCACAAATTTTTGTCTATGCCTTAAATTTGTAACTATTCAATATATCACTTTGCAATTCATACCCACCAATCTTCTCTATATTACATCTGCAACTTACAAAAAGTTCCAGAAATTATGCATATTTTCACATATATTAGGCAAATAAGCTTTTGCCATGGTATATAGTGGGTGGGGTGTGGGTGGGATGGTTGGTGAGTGGTTGTGGGGGTATATATTAAAGCAATCAATGGTTGCTTGATAGTTATAACTTTATAAAACCCTATCAGTATAACCAGAAGTCATTTAACTAGATGTATGCAACGCCCAATTTACTCCAAGTCAACGGCGTTGAAGCAATGCTATGGACAGCCTTTAAGATTAGCGCCCTCTAGTGTACAGTATATGAAGTTTAAAATTCGCAACTCGCCTGATAAATCATTGGAAACACTGTCGAATTTTTTATAACCTGTCGAGTTGACAAATGATTTTTTTTTTCTCAGTTTATTCATGCATTTTACATATAAAAATAAGACATTAGATGGGAAGCCCGTGAATCGCTTCCAACTTGATAGTTTTAATAGCGTTAATCTATTCGTTTATTACCCAGGATTAATCATGGGATTCTGACAATCATATTGCGCGGAAAGGATAAATATAATATCGCCTCTGCAAATGTCTGTGGATACAAAAAAAACTGGCTAAAAACAACAATGCCGTTGAACTGCTACAATAGGCGTTGCACACTTCTGGTTAATAGACTTCTGGTATAATGGATGGATCGGCGGATTTGACATTTGGACTGTTCAAATATAAAAAAGAATCTAGACAATCCAACGTCATGATAATTAACAGCTAAACTTCCACAATCTCATATATATTTCAAACCCCTTATGAAACAGTTCGTTTTACTTATTGCAAAGGCTTTTGTTAGTTTCTGGGAGTAATTATGCCATTAAAGTGATAGGCTTACGAAGTCAAACGACAATTGCATCAGAAAATATTGATCATTTGCTTTCCAAACCACCAAACATATATTTACCACGATTTTTCGTATCAAAATGCCTCCGTATGGATGTACCAATTTCACATCTAATGCTAACAAAACGCAGTCGGATAAACTCAACTTACCGCATAAAGTTCGCATGAAAATGACAGAGATTTTGAACAATTCGTCAAGAATGCGATAATTTCAAAATGGCGGCGACGTTCCTGCTCCAATAGTACGCTTGGACTTGTACCTCCCGGGACAGAAGAGTTACAACCCCAATTCACGCCACACTACTCGCCACAAAAAGCTGACAGACAGGAAAATGGCGACTATGACTAAAATCATTTACCTGCCATTTCAACGGCGCCTGACTCAGCGCAAACAAATCACAAAAAAATTCACCCAGCTGAAATCCGAAAGTTGATATTTTATTATTTTTATTGAGATACGGTGTTAACACGAGGAGCCTATCGCTTTAACAACAGGTATAGCCTAAACATAAATAAGACATATCCATTTAATGTAGGATATTAATATATTGATATTAACTATGATGGGTGCAGTTATGTTAGTCTTAATGTACAGTTTTATTACATATTATGTATTATTTGTTAATATTAATCAATCAAGCATTGATATATAAATCAGCAAATCAATAAATAAGTAAAGGAGTTCCTATCGTCTAACCATTTTAAGACAATTCTAATGGATTTACAAATTAGTAATATTGTTACAAGTTAATGCCTTTGTTGTGCACTCATCTGTTATAGATCCAACATGGACAGATATGGTCAATGTAAGTCATACACTTAATCTATTTCCGCAGAGTTATTATTTGGATGAAAGTGAAACCAACTCCTAAGATCAATTGGAAGTATACATTGTAGGACATCAAAAAAAACACTTATCGGCACAATTAATTACTGTTGTATTGTGCGCAGTGTTAAAAGCTAAATGTACATTTCTGGTAAATTGCTGATGAATTTTGTAAAGCAATACATTGATTGGGGTAATTTGTTCGATATTTATCGATATATCGACTTTTTAATATATTAAATTACTCGACGAACTACTGGTCTATTGTGAGTGGTTTTTATCCAGCTGACTCTTTGATTGAATGGCTCATACTAGATCAAAGAAGTCAGGAAAATGTTACTCACATTAATGTACTTGTGAATATTCATAATTTCTGACAGATTGAATGTAAATCCTGATGATCGTTTCACAAGACGGTAGCCTGTGGATACTAAAATGTATTTAGTCCGTGTAAATATACAGGTTGTAGGGGTTTCATCACGGAAACACGATTAATTTAACGTCTTTGCTTCGATTCTGAAATTAGTGTGCTGCATTTGTCCGATTTCTTCCGAGTTTATTTGTGTATTCGTTTTAATTCCAACATAAAAAACATATCTGGTTATATGTAGACAGTCTTGTTAGGGCTGGCATTTCGGCAACCGTTATCCTTCATTCATTGTATAGTTTAGTTTAAAATTATGATATTAGTCTAGGAAAGGTTTGGTTAATTGGAAAAAGTCCCTACTGGCGATTATGAATGTAATCCCAATGTGGTGCAGTCAAAAATTGTCGTCACTAAAATTTTAATGATTTACTTAAGTCATGTTATTAAGATAATTTACACAAAACACTTATACTGACGTTAAAGTAAGATTGGAAAAAAATCAGTACCTTTTAAGAATGATTTAAATCCATGACGCAGACAAAACTATCATAACTTACATGTATATTTTTTTTAATTTGTTGCTGGTGCCTTATAGTGTAAAAACTCCACGTAATTAAATATGTCCAACTGTATATACACATACATTATAAAAATATGACATTACATGACATGCTTATAGTTTAAAAAAGATATTATGTATGGCTTTACATTCAAATTTTGTAATTTTATAAACAAATTGCACGGTTACGGTGAAAACGTAACCCTTCCACGTCTGTTATCACATCGTTACTAAGAAAGTATTATGTTAACGACCGTTACCAGAGTCTGTTTGCAGATGTCTGGATAGGAGAAGTAAACAGGTGGTCTGTAAATGATTGGTTTGTTTGTTTGGAGGTTATTATGAGGAAATGTCACCTTATACCCACGCCTATTTATTATGCCTATTGTTTATCAATTGTGTTTTGCGGCCGTTTCTTTAGACTTGTTAAGACCTATGTTGTATTTGAACATTGATATGATCCTATATAAGTCGACGCTGCCGTTATGAATAGAAAATGAGCTGGAACAATATGGACAAATATACCAAAATTTCGGAAGTTCTTCAAAAAAATTAAAAACAAACGGCATCCTTATTTTGTAACATGACTTTCTTAATCCTGCCAATGTCACATACATGTAACTGGTAAGAGATAATTTGCAAACCTTTTATTGACACCGGTTCACATAAAAGGATTAAAGGATTCAGTGATGCCATTCTTTATGACAAATCTTTTAGGGTTCCAATTAAACGTCGCATGCAATTAGCCTAGGACAAATATGTTCAACGCTTCGCTACATGCATACAAATGACTGATGTATCTTACATGCTTTGTGTGAAATTCCTTGTACCCCGTTGTATTATTGAACAATTGCACCATTGTATTTCAAAGATTGCTAGGCAACGACCGGTCTAACTTTTAATTTGGTATGGCTTATATAATCCTGTATATTTAATTCCTGACCTTGGCTTCAAAGCGAGCTGAAATACAGATACTATTGAAAATGGCTTCAAAATTCGAAGTTTCTCTTATTATTTTCTATACTAGGTTAATCTGTGCACATAGTCCAATAAGTGTACCCAGCAACTTCGTATGCCAGAAATGCTATTAGCAATTTCTTTTAAAAAGACTTGAAAGAGATCAGAGAATGTACATTCAAAGATTCAACATTAATTTACTCATTTACACGTGTTGAATTAAGTTGCTAGTGTTTGAAAAAATGTCCCGACAGAAAGATATGTAAGTTTTGCGACCAATTTAATGAGAAATCAAACTTACATACAATCGTTAATAATACAAGAGCACTGTGTCCAACCATGTCACAGAGTAAATGATTTGTCAAATGTTAAGATTCAAACGTTTTATTATATATATTTAAAAAAAAAAAAAATTTTCTCGCAGAAAAAAACAGATCGTATAAACAATTGAAAAAATTGTTAAACCTCTGAAATTATCATTTAATAAAAGCGATATTTACCTTTGTTGTTAAAACAGCTCCAATAACTAGGATATTTCCCACTGTACCTGTAAGCATTATAAGCCCCATGAAGAGAAGGTATGGCACCCCGGATTCCAGATTATTTAAAATATAATCTGGTCCTATTTTAGTACTGTTCAGTAAATACGGCAAATCCATGTTGGTCAGTGAAGAGTAATTGTTTTCACTTAACTGTAGCTTGGTAGGCACATTCTCGTCAGCTGGCTAGCAAGCGATGATAGTTTCTGTTCTAATTGGTTGACAGGTAAGCAAGCGATGATAAGTCAGTTTCATTGCCAGCATCTGCTACTAACACCATCTCAACTCTCTTTATAATGTGACTGATCAGCATGGGAGTGTAAAATGTTTGGATTGTTAAGAAGTCTCAAGTCGTGACACATTTATATTAGCCAACAGCAATGTTGTCAAATGCCTGAAGGTATCATTCCTATAAAAGTGTGATACATGACAATAAGCTAATGTGATAGTCAACAACTGTAGGTGTAGCTTTGTTATAGTAACATATTTGTTTTGCGTCCAATATCTCTTCAGATAACTTCGTCTGCTTCCATGGTATTAACAAATTGTATCACTCACAAGACACATGGATTCCAATGTCGGAATTCATTATGTACGTAACGCGTGAATCTCTATTCTGACATCGTTTTCCGTTCATATCGTGATCCCTTGAACATAACCTTTTGAAAAACCTGCCGCAGGACGCCATCCAATGAAATATTCCCTCTTAACTCCCTTAAAGGGAAGAGAATAAGTGTTCGCTGGCATTCTTCATCCTTTTTGTGTCTATCTTGACTTCCGTTAGAAGCCGATCCTGCCCCGCAGCCTATAGCTCTCTGGCAGTTATTGATATAGCGCTGTTCCGGATATTAAGGGCTGATAAATGAACCTTGAAAAACTGACTCGCAGCAAAATTTCCGCGTTTGAATTTAAAGTTACCTAGTATGTTATGTGATGTTCCCGTAGGGCTAATTTATCTATTTTGATAAGTCTACTTACTTGACCAATTAATTGAGATAGTTACAAAAGTCAATAGCTATACATTATACTAATAGTATTGCTCTATTGAGCATTATATAAGGCGACTTGCCCGAATACATGCATACATATATGATTCCCGGTGGAGGCAAGCAAATTTGTCTCTCTTCATTTATAAAAAAAAATATATAAAAATTCAATATACATGGTGTGGTTAAAATATAGTCATTTAAGTCATAGTTTTAACATTTCTCTTCGCACACTTAAAGCTATAGATGGCAGAGTTTGGTATGTTTGAACAATATATTGCTATTTTTCATCAGACATCACAATGGAGAATCTGTAAACAGATCGTATTGATATGAATCTGCTGGTAGATATTCTTTCCGGATATTTTCATAAGCTGTTTGATTGGGGGTTTTTCGCCGTACTTAAGGTTATTTCACTCATATGACGGCGTGTCAGCCCACTGGGTGAAGGAAACCTTCCCCGACGCCACTGGCAACAAACAATGACAAGATACAAGACAATCACAAGATATTACAGGACGCCACAACAGCTTCTTGTTGCCCCTTAGCTCTGAGAGAACCATGGCAACAGGAAGCTCCCTCCAACCGCCCGCCAAATCATAATGAAGTGGTACTGATTTTCAATTTGGTTTGTATTACAACATTGACATCTTCTCATTTGTCGCAGATTAGCAACAAACCACCCTGTATCTACGAACAAGCCTGCAGTACCCACTCGCAATTTAGCCACATCTCACCGCAATGTAATAGATTGTAAATTAACGTATTTTTCTTGGTTTACACAGCTTTTATATGTATTATAAAAATCATACCGGCTACTGTTTTGTATTTGGCCTACCCACTTCTATTGATCAACATCAAACAGTCTTTGCTTTAGGATAGACAGGAATTTATTTTGATTTCCGACTCCTTGATTAACCGATACCAATCCAAATCCCATCTTATTTAGCAAGTTTTTAAGTGGCCCTTGTACGTCTATCAAGATGCAATAGCATTGAATAAGCTTTCCTTTTGATACCTGGTATCTGGCATACATAAAAGATGCAGCCAATATTTAATACACCTGAAGGCGGATGAATAAAATGAAGAATGGCGTCCACAATCACCTAGGGCGTTTGGTGTGCTTTTTCCAGTTTCAATCCATCGCTTGCTAGCCATGTGTTGAACCTGTTCAAGGGACTCGTACTTTTTAAAACCCCAAACTTCAGTGCAGCAAAACAGGTCTGGCTTTGGAATCAAACAACTTAAAAAAAGCATTGACCGGCAAGTCGCCTAAGAACCACATTGTGCTTGACATTTCAACAAGTGCACATTTACCTTGGGCTGCAAGTGAAGATGTGACCAAATCATGACTGAGTTTTGATGAAAACAGTGCACCGAGATATTTGTAACTATATACCGTTTCTATTTTGTCCCTTCCAATTGCCATCTTTCTAACTTACGAAACCACCCGCCCTTAGGGAAAACCACTATACTTTTGTTTTATCTTGATTTACTTTTAAGTCCCAATCTTCACAATATTCTGACAAAATGTTTAATTTGCCTCTGGAGCCCAAACGCAGAAAAAGACAGAAGTACCACCTCATCTGCAAACATAAGTAAACATTAATCAATAACATCAGGAAACAATTCAATACCATCCCTGCCACATGAATTAACATCTTGGCTTAATTGATTAATGTACAATGAAATCAAAGGTGAGAACACAGCCCTGCTGAACTCCTAGTGGACATAGAAATAACTCAGTCAATTTACTTTCTGATCTAGCACATGCTTTGACTTCCTTGTACATTATGAGTGTGCTATGTTTGTATTAGTACGTACTTGTCTACTAGATAAAGCCCACAAAACATAAATCTCAAATCTCAAGTTCTGATATGCAATTCTATTATCTCGGCGTTCTTCAATGTGTAACTTGACAAACGGCACACGATATTTAAATAACAAGACTGGTGGTTGTTAAACTAATTTTTGACAGTTAAACGTCTTAATTTGTTAAATGTATTAATCAAAAACTGCAAATTATTTAATGTAGCGTAGCGATCCGGATCAATCATCCCTATGAAACTTCACAGACCCATCTAGAGGTGTTTTCCTCTTTTTTGGTATCAAATGGTGTCAAAAGCTTTCGAAATTTTCTCACATGTACAATATAAGTCGCTTTTAAAACTTCGATCGATATTTGAACGCATGGAGTACATACTAAACAACGAAAGTACAAATGTATATGCATACCGACATAACACATACATGTATGCCCTGACTAGAGCAATAACTGCGCGGAAGGTGCAGGGGTCAGGAACTAAGACATCCTAACGGTGTTATTATCGCCTAATTAGGACATACTGCCAGGAAATATTTCACAACGTGGCATCTGCACGCTGCCGCACATTGTGCTTTGTGTCATCATAAGTATATAGCAGACTCTATTACATCACTTACCGGTGTTTTATTAAAGAGTAACACATTATCCGTTTCAAACACTTTCCAAATGAGTTTGACTGAATAAGCCTTAGAACAAATAAGACATCAAAATAAAATATATAGCATGATTAATGTATCCTCCAAGAATGGAATCTTTATACGGTAGGTTATGTTGACATAAAACAACTGTGTTGTTTGAAACTAATTTATTATTGATATATATGTGAAATACCAGGATTTCCGTCACTCATAAAATTGGTATTTCACTGCGGTAAAAATAACATTTATTTCATTTTGATATTACATCGCTGACACCCTACCGGAACTTCTTTTCTGTCATTGCCTTTTCAACACAACCGAATCACAAGTTGTAAATTTACAAGACATAATATAGTCCCAGGGATATGCCAAGCTGCAGATAAAGGATATGATTGTATGAACTAATACCTGTATGAGAATTATATATATTATTTATTTGCACAATATTAAATCATTCTGCAATTATGCTTCAACTAAAAAACCTTTTTAAGAGTGGAAATATGCGTATAAATTTCAAATGAAGTTAATTTTAAATGTCCTGGGCACAGCTGATACTGATAGACAAGTTTTGTGATTTTTTTTTAATTCTGTTAAATTATGATATACATGAATAATGCACAGTGATAATTGAATACCATAATATATATTTCTCTGGTGCATGTTTAAAGTGATAACCCACTCGACGGTTCTCGTCTCGTGTGTTATTACTTTTAACATGCACTCAAGCAATAGAAATGTTATTCAATCTTCACTGTGCAATATCCTCTATATATGTTTTCGTTCAATCATTGCACCATACACACTTTAATAGCTTATTGATTGATCGCCGCGTTCATGGATATTTCCACTGACGACGGTGTACGGCCACTCTAACACAACCATATAATAGGAAGTGTTTTGCTCTGTTGGAAAAATAATGTTCCTCCCGTTCTCCAGTTAAGCAATCATCACTGGGCCGGAACATGCTACCTTTAGACAGAGGGCAACTTTAATAGAGAGATACCGTGTTATTAAAAGGCTTTAAATATATTTTGCTTTCGCTGACCCTGTGCAACTGAATAATCTAGAAATATATCAACATCATGGTGTTTCGAAATTGACATGTTTACCTGTAACTCAATTATGTGACTTAAGCCAGAGATCGCTGCGTCCAAACAGTCCGTAGGGACGATATATTTCGACTAAATAAGAAATTATTTGATCGAATCGACTCCTGGTCTCAAAGGTAAATAGGCATACAGTTATGTAACGTTCGATGAAGGTGACCCTGCCCTGGAAATCAGTACATGTATACTATAGCAAAGACGCAATCAGTGCGTGTATACTTTATTAAAGACCCAATTAGTACGTGCATACTATATCAAAGACGCAAACAGTACGTGAATACTACATCAAAGACGCAATCAGTGCGTGTAAACTATATCAAATATACAATCAGTGCGTGTATACTATATCGAAGACGCAATCAGTACGTGTATACTATATCGAAGACGCAATCAGTACGTGTATACTATATCAAATATACAATCAGTGCGTGTATACTATATCGAAGACGCAATCAGTGCGTGTATACTATATCGAAGACCCAATCAGTGCGTGTATACATGTATTATATCAAAGACGCAATCAGTGCTTATATACTATATCAAAGACGCGATCAGTACGTTTAAACTATATCAAATACGCAATCAGTATGTGTATACTATATTAAAGACGCAATCAGTGCGTGTACTATATCAAAAACGCATTCAGTGCGTGTATGCTACATGAAATACGCAATCAGTACGTGCATACTATATCGGAGACACAAACAGTTGGTGTATACTATATCAAAGACGCAATCAGTACGTGTATACTATACCAAAGACGAAATCAGTACGGGTATACTATATCAAATACGCAATCAGTACGTGTATACTATATCAAAGACGCAATCAGTACGTGTATAATATATCAAATAAACAATCAGTGCGTGTATACTATATCAAAGACGCAATTATTGCGTGTATACTATATCAAAGACGCGATTAGTTTAAATTCCATTTCTTTTACAAAGTATATGAAGGCTTATTCAAAATCACTAAACTGAGTCATAGTTTTATCAGATCATAATCAACACATATTACAAACAGAATAATAATTTCTGATGCTGTCACAGTTTGTAAGAAACATATGACGGAAATGTATTTTTCTGATATGATATTCTGTCTCTAATAGTAAGTGGTACACAACATTGATATAACTAAACACCAATCGTATTTGAAAAACGTTCTTAAAACATAAAATTAAATGTCGTTTGTGGGGAATCTTGTGGAATTATCAATATGCAGCCAAGTTAGTGGTCAAAATAGTTAACAAAATCTGTTCATATTTATGATTAATCAAATCCTATTTCTTCCACGACAAAGTCTGGTGTATAACGATGTGAAAAAAACAGAATTAATTTTTATAAACTATTCTTGAATTACGTTTATTTGCTGTACTTTTGAAATAGTTTTTGTCTAAAACATATTCGGGCACAACAATTTTACATTTAATACCACTTTTACTAAGGAAAGAAATAGAAGTTATCCGCCATTATTGTCAGAGTTTCCCTGTTTAACAAACGCGTCAAACGCTTACCAAAGACATCACGATTTTTCGCTTAGTAAAACAATGATACTGAATATTGGCGTTGTCTAATATGATATTTATAAACGTTATAAGAAGGAACCGATTTATTACTTGTCTTTCAATAAGTTATGCTCATGTGGCCCAGATCAAGAATAAACCTTGTCAATATTTCATGCCGAAGGACTAGCCTGGATGGAGCATGCATTGCGTCAATATAGTCTCACAGAAACATAAACAAGCTGCTATTTAATAAT
Organism: Cryptochiton stelleri; assembly: GCA_031471745.1. NCBI lineage: Eukaryota > Metazoa > Mollusca > Polyplacophora > Chitonida > Mopaliidae > Cryptochiton > Cryptochiton stelleri. The sequence continues at coordinate 21,194 of JAUELC010144080.1, forward strand.
AAAGGTATGTTTCTTTTTATACTTTTTTCCTATCAATTTGTCAATAAAAATGTTCCTTGACTAAGCTTGATGAATTATGACTCAGGAAAATAGGAAATATAAATAAAAAGGAAGATGCTCTTTATGTTATCGTTTGTTTTCTTTTTCTAAACTCCGTTCTTATGATTTATTATTGTTTCTAATCAGAACACAAGTAGAGCTATTTATAACAGCAATTACTGTATTGTTCAATAGAGATGCTATGTCCTAAAACATTAATTATATAATATTGATAAGTAGCTATATTTGCTTTCTTGGTAAGCTTCATTTGAACCCATACTTCTGGGTTCTTGGCTTGGAGGATAGGGGTACACAAACTGAATTATCTCAAAACTCCATCATATGTCATTGCGTGTCAATATTGAATCCTAGAGCACCAGTGGTGGTTCTTCTGAGTGAAACAACCTTAAGTACGGTGTAAAACTCCAATCAAACAAACAAACAAATCAAATCTAGAGTTATGAGGTAATCTTCTACCGCCGTCCACTTTTTTGTGATCACTGATGAGTGACTATTGAGTACACATTGGTTAACAACAATTATTTTGTATTGGATTTCTTTTCAATAATATGATCATGACAACACCTGTGCTGGTCATCATTAAATAATTTGATTTGACAGACACGATAAACGCGTGTCGAGGATGTGTTTGCAAATACTAGGAGATAAACAGAACCGATGGCCTTAAGGGTTATATGGATTCACTCGGTCAGGTTTTTTTGTCTTTTATGTCTGTGTATATTAATATGTCTAAAAAAGTCCACATTATGTTTTCAAAAAGATTTGATATCGCAGATTTTAACAAAATCACATTTTTCATGCATTTTCTTTTTTCCAGTGACTTGCAACCATATATGTGTATTTAGGTTGACGCAACCTTGATCTGCGGATAATAAGACGGAATACTATTGAAACGTAGGGAAAAACACCTTTGGAATAAAACTCCTAAAGGAAATTAAAGATGTATACGGCTTCATAATCCCTCAAGATACTGTTTTTAATCACAGTAACATCCTATTGATCAAAAGGTTCACCTTGACCATTTGTAATAAACGTCGCGCGACAAGAAATAATTTTACGCCAAATGCACGTCTTAATCTTAACTTGATTTTTCGGGAATTCCATGTCAGTGAATTGTGTCAAAGATTTTAAAAGGGAAATAATTCAAAATTATGGAGCTTCATGAATAGATGGACCAGCTTTGTCTTGTCTCAAAGGAGTATCAAACCAGGCTCAACATACTCTAATGAGGAAGATTATGTTCCAGGCACCATGTATCGAACATAATCATGCTGTCTTTATTTAGCACTGTAGGAACATTTATTTTCCAACAGAGCAAAACACTTTACATTTTATGCTTTTGTGTTAGTGTGGCTATTTATTGTTGGAGTACACCGCCGTCACATCAGTGAAATACCCTTGAGTACGGCGTCATACACCAACCAATCAAACAAGTGAAAGCTGCGCCTCCTATTTTGGCACATGTTGTTATTGAAGATTAATAGATATATTATCTGCATTCAGACTGAGTTAAACAGAAGATGTTACAATATGGATGTATTAGTGATTAACATTAGCATCATTTGCATCAAAATGAAACACATCCGGAATGTCGAGATGCAGACATTCATTAAGGTTATTGTTTATGTGATAGGATCTAGGCGCCACTTATCTCAATAGATGTAACCCAGATATAACGATTGAAAAAGAAGTTTGACAACCTGTCAATTTAATATTGACAGTAAATTAATAATAAAGCAATCTATGAGACGAATTCTTTACGATAATCAATATAAGAAAATACTGATTTGACAGCACACGGAATAAATAGGTTGTCTAGAAATGTCTAATGTCTAATCATTTGATGTAAAGTTTGTATTAGGCGCATGTTTTTGGTGTTGTTTAATGCTGAATATAATCGATGATAATACTTCTGTTCTAATAGATAAGGGTTAATATTTGGTTCATCACACACTTCAAAGAGGTGTTGTTTGCAAACACTTAATAAAGAGATAATATAAGTATGTGTATGGTAGTTTATCTTTGCAATTTTGCGCAAGGGATCCAATGAGAAGACACTAAAATAAAATGTTTACAATATCATTTCTTATTTGGGGTTTACGATTCCACAAACTATATTTAAAACATAGTTATTCGTGATAAGTTATTAATCAAATCAGTTCTTGTGAGAGATCTGTGGCCAATGTTTTTAAAATTAATAAGCAAATCAAGAACGCAAAATGATTCATTCAAGACATCTAGACGTAGAGAAAGCAGAAAAACATGTTCATATCGAAGGTACATCGAAATGACTTTAACAAAACAATTAATAATGTATTTACAAAGTGTTTTTTCTCTTCTAAATTATACAATGACCAAACTTATCTCGATTGCCTCTGTTGTGTTTTTGAACATTAAAAACCGCAAAACTGAAATAAATGCAAATTTTACCTTGGTTGTTAAAACGGCACCGATAACTAAGAAGTTTCCCACTGTACCGGAAATCATTATAAGCCCCATGAAGACTAGGTAGGGTACCCCGCTTTCCAGATTGTTACGAAGATACTCTGGTCCAATTTTAGTACTGTTCAGTAAGTACGGTAAATCCATGTTTGTCAGTGAAGATTATCTCCAGCTGTGTTAGTGTCTTCTAACCAGGCGACAAAGAATCGATGGCGTATCAACGGTTGTATTGGATTAGAGTCAGTCTCCAGGAGTCTAACATTTAGTGACAGGCACTTCTTTTAAAGTCTGACAGATAAACAGTCGAAAACAAGACACTCTGATTGGCTCCTGCGGGAAGGTTGGCATTGATCTTCCGTTTCCGGTATACTATGATGTACCCCAGATTTAAACCATAAATCGCCATTGACTATCTTTGCTGGTAATTAGGCATTCCTTTAGGCATGTGGACACGAATTTTGCCTTTGTTTTTAAATCAAGATCGTCCTTCTAGTTATACATATGCATTTTACGTGAGTCGTAGACGATTTACATTAAGCTAAAATCTAATATTTTTCCAATAAGTAAGGCATCTCAAAGTCATATAATACGTTAATTATAGATTAGTTACATCAGAAAGAATCTGTTGGATGAACATATGACCTTGTTATATAACGCGCATACCTATTAACAGACCACTTAGCTACGTGTAAAACTGGGCTTCGAGAAAAGCTCATAACGGAATGGGAAAAAGATATTAGAATTGATAGGTAATGTACGAATATTACTTAGGCTATCTGTAAATGTCAAGAATCTGTTAATATCCCTGTAAGTTTATCAATATTTTACGTTTATGCAATATATCATTTTCTTTGGAAAAGTCTGACAGATAAACAGTCGAGAACAAGACACTCTGATTAGCTCTTGCTGAAAGGTTGACATTGATATTTCGTTTCCGGTATACTGTAATGTATCACAGGTTTGAACCATAAAACGCCATTGATTATCTATATGCTGGTAATTGTGAATTTATTTAGGCATGTGGGCAGGAATTGTGCCTTTGTTTTCACACCAAGATTCCCCTTCTAGTATGCATCACATATTCTCTTGTTATATAACGCGCATATCTATTAACACATCACTTAGCTATATGCAAAAATGGGCTTCGAGAAAAGCTCTTAACGAAATGGAAAAAAATATTAGAATTGCTAAGTATCCCTGTAAGTTTATCCATATTTTACGTTTATGCAATATATCAGTTGATGCAATATATATTTTTCTTTGGAGAAGTCTGACAGATAAACAGTCGAGAACAAGACACTCTGCTTAGCTCTTGCTGAAAGGTTGACATTGATATTTCTTTTCCGGTACACTATAAAGTATCCCAGTTTTAAACCATGACTCGCCGTTGATTAATAATATGCTGGTAATTGGGAACTCCTTTGGGCATGTGGACACGAATTGTGCCTTTGTTGTCAAATCCAGATCATCCTTCTAGTTATACATATGCGTTTTACGTCCGTCGTAAATGATTTACATTAAGCTAAAATCCAATCTCTTTTCAATAAGTAAGGCATCCTGAAGTGATATATTATGTTAATTATAGATTAGTCACATCAGAAAAGAACTGTTCCACTTTAACCTAGTTAAGCCAGTGTCTAAGTCCAATTCTGTCAGTAACTAGGTCAAAACTCGTTTCCATGGAAACTTAAAAATATAATTATAATCCCCAAATAGCAAAACGCATCAGTTTACCATTGTTATGGTTGTTATGTGTACCAAACTTCGTAAAGACATATCGAGTGGTTTTGTAGTTACGCTCTAGAAACGAAACGTGATGGATAGATGAATGGACGGACAGAAAGACAGAACCCATTTTTATATCAATTCCCAAAAAGCAAAAGGCGAATGAAGGAAACCACCCACGACGCCATTTGCAACAAACAATGACAACATGTATACAAGACAACCACAGGACATAACAGGACGCCACAACAGATCGGCTTCGTGTTGCCCTTTACCTCTAAGAACACCAGCGCAACAGGAAGCTCCCTCCAACCGCTGAAATTTCATAAAGAAATAACCTATAGTTTTGGCACTATACTCCGGAAACAAAAAAAACCTCAAGTCTAACTTGTTCCCATGGTAATTGAAAAAATAAGAATTGAAAAAATTCCCCAAAATGTTCACTAGTTCACCGTTTGCTTGATATGTGTACAAAGTTTCATGAATAAATAGATAATAGTTTTGGCGCTATGCTCTGGAAACACAGATCTAACTCAAGCATGTCTAAATCCCACTGGTTTTCATGGAAATTATTTTGTTAAAATCCCTAAACAAACACTTTTTTTTAAAATCCCTACATGGCAAAAGGCACCAGGTCAAATAGTTTTGGCGTTATGCTCCAGAAACGCAGATCT